>AYEL01067584.1:0-73568 GCA_000484575.1 Olivierus martensii
AAAAAAGTCAGAGAGTTTGAAACCTTCCAAAACACAATGTTGATTTATTATCCTAAATGTCACATACAACACAAATTTTTCTTATATATTTAATTGTCAAGACTTGATATTTCAAAAGGAACGAAAATGAAGCTCTACCATTTAAAATAATGCCTTCATATGTGAAAATTATTACATTACATTTTCAGATTTTATTAGTGAAATAACACACGTAACATAATATGGGCCTAAACATGTATAACAAAAAATTTTTTATTCAGATATTTTAACTTTCTACATTTCAGTTGTTTTATTGTTATTTAGATAATTAATATATACAAAATCATTTTGATATTGTTATAAGTCTGGTTTTATTAGCTGTTTTAAAGATGAAAAATATTTATTTTTATTATAGCAATAAAGAAAATGGACACTGTAATTCTATGTCATATTTCTCAAAAAAGGCCAAGAAGAGAAGAGATTACGATGATGTATTAAATAGTATTAATCACTGTATTAAATAGTGCTTTTGAAACCACCCTTAAAAGAATTAATAAAAAATAATGACGTGAATGAATGAGAAAAAAATCGAATAGACCTTTTTTTTTGTAGTGGCTTAAATGTTCGTTTACGAAAATTAACAAAAAAAAGATCAGTATGAAGTTATGAAAGATATGGAATTACTCATGTAAGTATGAAGGTAAAAATGAGTACTTAAACATGTAAATTGAATATAGTGTAAAATTGTATTTATATTTTTATACTGTATGTTTCAATTTTTGTATTTAATTTAAAGTTTAATAAAAAAACTTCATGGTTTAATTTTCAAAGTTTTATTATAAATGTCTGCAATTACGAATGGCTCTCGAAATTTTACGATTTGATTACTTTCCTGCAATTTCTAAAATATGAAATATATCAGATATTAATATTAATTAATTATGATAAACCTATTTTACTAATTAATGTTTTAGCTGTTAGCTTAGTTCCAGAATTATTAATTTGCAAAAACCAAATTGAGAACGCTTTCGAAAAATATATCCCGAATCCAGAACCGTCGTTTCTTTGGTATACATTTTTTCATTATCATAATCAGTAAACTTGGATAATTCAAGTGATATAAAGCTGCAACACTTTCCGGCGCCATGATCCGTGTTTATATTTTTATTTCGGTCTACTGTCGATAGAGGGCGGACAGATGAGTTCCGTCGACGAACTTTTTCGCATGTGGGTACAGGCTTTAAAACGAAAGCGGAAAGACAGCGGAACTGCAATTTGTGTTGTCGCTTTCGTCGACGGTATCCGTCGAAGTTTTCCGCATGTGAGTACCAGGCTTTATGCACCGGTAATCACCTTCACTATAATAAGAATTCTGTTGATAATCTCCCAAAACGCTGGATGGGTATGAACCGCACTGCAATTTGTGTTGTCGCTTTCGTCGACGGTATCCGTCGAAGTTTTCCGCATGTGAGTACCAGGCTTTATGCACCAGTAATCACATTCACTATAATAAGAATTCTGTTGACAATCTCCCAAAACGATGGATGGGTATGAACCGCACATCGATCCCAACAATGCATACCTTTATGGAGACCTGGCGGAGGACATCTATATGAAATTTCCACCAGGAATCGACAAAACAAGTAATAAAGATGGAAAGATACTACGACTGTTGAGACCGATTTATGGTTTACGCCAGTCAGCGAGAAATTGGAACAATAAACTGCACAGCATCCTTGAAGAACAAGGCTGCAGAAGACTGGAATCTTGCACTTGCATATATAGTTACAAACAAGACGCTTTAATTGCAGTCTACGTAGATGACTTCGCAGTATTTGCCAAGAGTCAAGAAATTCTGGACAAAATAGAATCCAAATTAAGGGGAGTCTTCGAAGTGAAAAATTTAGGCACTATCATATATTTCTTGGGAGTTGAAATAAAATACGACGACGATAGTGTTATCTTGAGCCAGAAGAAATACGCGACGTCAATACTAGAAAACTTTGGAATGGACGAGTGTACACCTATCGCAACGCCTTTGGTTGGTTGGTTGGTTGATTGTTTTTAATGGCACAAGGGCCTCAGAGGCCAAGCTGCGCACACCTATCGCAACGCCTTTGGACCCTTCTCTACCTATCTCTAAGAAAGACTGTCCAAAAAACAAAAGAAGTAAGAGATAAAATGAAAAATGTACCGTACCGAGAACTGATTGGATCGCTACTGTATTTGTCCGGCAACACAAGACCAGACATCACCTCAGTTACAAAAGTTAGCACAATTTAGTGGAAACCCTGGCCCCAAACATTGGATTGCAGCCAAGCACTTGCTGAGGTACTTAAAGGGCACTCTAAGCCGCATGCTATTATATAAAAGAGGAGATAGCAACCTAAAAATCTATAGTGATGCTGACTGGGCAAGTGACCAAGGCAATCACTGGTCTTATAGTGGCACACTAATAACAACTGGAGATGCAGTTGTAGCTTGGAAATAAAAAACAACAATGTGTAGCCCTATCGACAATGGAATCAGAATACATAGGCCTGTGTCAGGCAACTAAGAAGCCATATGGTGTAAAAAAATCCTAGAAGAAATCAAGTTTGTATTGGGCCACCAAAACAAGGCGACGGTACTATGTGACAATAAGGCAACTATAGATTTCTCAGGAAACAAGGTAGAAAATTCAAGAACCAAGCGTACAGACGTAAGATACCATTTTGTGAGAGAAAGTGTAGAAAGAAAAATAATCAGCCTAGAATAATTCAATCTCAAGAAAACCTAGCCGACATCTTTACGAAAAATCTCAGGAGGATGCAACATGAAGAGATGTGCAAGAGACTCCGACTGTGCGACTTATAAGCATTGTGAAAGAGAGGAGTGTTGAAGTTGTTTTCCCAGTGCTTCCCGTTTTGGCGCTACAATCGCTGTTGGCCCGTGTTCACCGCTAGAGGGACGTTACCCTCTATCCTACCCTTTGTGTACTCTAGCCACTTTCGTTTTGTATTTTCTATGTTCTACATGTAAGACTGTCCATGTCCGTCGTGAAATATGTAGTCTACTTGTACGACTAATGGATTGCACATAAGATTTTGTCCAATTAAAGATTAACAGGTATAATTCTAAAAACTGGAGCAACGACATCGCCCATATGATGCGATTGTACAATATCCGAATAGACAAATATTTCTGTTATTCCAGCATTTAGTTCTAATGCATATTTTCCAATAAAATCGCCGTCGGGATATTCCGATTTTTCGTTTCCTAGAATATCTCTCAATTGCTCACCAAATCTAAGTTTAATGTTTTGAGGAACAGTCAATAATAACTTTTTATCCGGTAATTGTCTTAGTTTGATTACTTGAAACTGTTTAAGAAACTCTTTCGTATTGTATAAACCAATCAGTAATTCATATTTGTTTTTCATCATTTACTATTATTTCTTCTTTTTTAAATCTGTTTTTCTCTACTAAAGTAAAAACTCACCGCTGAAGTCTTGAAACGATCAAGTAAACTTTAACACTTCTTTACCTTTTATTATGTATTCATCCACATCATATAAATTTAACATTGAAAAAAGAATCGAAGACGTTTGTCGAGTTAATATTAATTCAGCATTTTCATTTACTATCACAGTCAGTTTACTGGTATTTTAATGAAAAGAGAATTGAACCACATTGTCTTTTCCTAAAAGTTTTAAATTATTATTTATATCAGAAAAAATATCCGACGATGGTTGGCATCTCATAGGAAGTAAAGGAATCAAGGTACATCCGTTGCCAACTTTCGCTTTTATTCTTCTTTTCCTTGAGTAATAATAGTATAATTATTATTTTCTTTAGTAATATTATACCCCGATCTCGGTATAACTGATTCGACCAGAGTCACTGCCAGTTACCGGTTAACTGAATCGGAAGGTTTATTTTTGTGATAAACGACGATTGAGTATTCTCAGGGAAAAAATTAGTGCTAGCAGTACTGATTAAAGTAATGTAGAATTCAATCGCATTCATTGTTTTACTTTTTGTAATTCTTCTTCGTAAAACCGGCCTGTAATGATTTGATTTTTACGATCCTTTATTATATAAGTCCGAGGGATTGTGGCGAAACGTGCTTTGATAAAAAATATTTCGTTACTCCATCCAGGAAGATAACCGCGGGCGAATGTCTTGCGTTTCTTCGATATGCGAACGTTGTCGTTAATTTTATATTTAAATTTATAATCAGAAGGTGAATAGAGTCAAAGTCTTTCAAAGATTTGTTTGTGATGCTTCGGTTTGACTTTCGCCGGTTCCATTCCAATTGATCGGTGAATGGAATTATTATAAGCAGATACCATCGACGATTCAGTTCGGTTTGTTGAGGTTTAATGGCACAAGGGCCCAATGGGCCAAACTGCGCCAGAGACAGAGTTAAAAGAAAAAATATGCACTTAAGATTATATACAACAAGCAAGGCAACAAACAAAACAAAATCTAAACTAAGATTAAAAATAAAACTAACTAAAACATAACAGAAAAAATGGTGTAAACGGCCAACGAAAACATTTTAAACAGAAAATCAATAGGCAAAACAAAATATATACATAATGTTATAAACCGTCATATAACAGATAAAACAATTAACAATAAATAAAATATTTAAATATGAAGTAAAATACAAATTTCCGATAAAAAGGCTTAAAGATTTAAAATCTTTGTCAATAAGGGCCATAAGATTAAAAGAAGACTGATTAAAGTGCCGTAATAGCTCGGCACTAAAGTAAGAACATTCAGTTAAAATGTGCTTGATCGTAAGAGCACAGTGACACCAGTCACAAATAGGCTGGGCTTCGCCCATTAAAAGATCCCTATGCGTGAGTCAGCTATGCCCAATGCGAAGTCTGGCAAGGACGATTTCCTGTATCCTGTTCCTGCGATAACAAGAGGTCCATTGCTCGACGACTGGCTTGATCTCGTGGAGTTTGTTGTTTATCTGTCCGACCCACATATGCTGCCACATTTCTATCATTTTTTCTTTTATAACTGTCTTTAAGTCACAAAAAGGAATTTCGCAATTATGAGAGTGGTGAGGAATGGCTGACTTTGCGGCAATGTCAGCAAATTCGTTCCCCTGAATACCAACATGTCCCGGGATCCAACAGAACTTGATCGTATATCCCTTTCTAGAGAGACGGAAAAGAAGCTTCTTGATGTGGAAAACTGTAGGATGTGGTGAAGGTCTCAACGAGATCAGAGCCTGAAGTGCACTCAGTGAGTCTGAATAAATGAGGCTTCTACGATAGCCTTTTGTTCTAATGTGCTTTAGAGCAAGGTGTATTGCATGCAATTTGGCAGTGAACACAGAAGCAACTGTAGGGATCTGTTATAACTTCATCATCACATATGACGGCATATCCCACATGGTCATCGAATTTAGATCCGTCCGTGAATATCGAGAAAAAGCCTGTGTTCGTATGTTGAAAATCTGCCAAGAGTTGTTAATATACACAGTCGGGAGTGGAATTTTTTGGATAACGGTGAAGGCAAAAACCCACCGATATGGAGGAACGCATCACAAGGGGCGATAGCTGTTCCAGACTGAAAAATGGAAGAAGTGTCTAAATCAAGCTCACTGAGTAGACCTGAGATTCGCAGACCGAATGTTGGAACACACGAAGATCGAGCGGCAAATAACGAAGAAAACATGGGATTGAAAACACACTGCCATACAGGATTCTTTGGAAGAGACTTCAATTTGGTGTAGTAGTAGAGAGACAGTTGCTTCCTCCTGATGGAAAGTGGAGGCTCAAACGCTTCTACATACAGACTCTGAACAGGTGAAGTGCGGAATGCCTCGGTGCACAAACGAAGTGCCTGATGGTGGATGGGGTCTAACATCCCAGAGCAGATTCTCTAGCTGAACTGTAAATCACAGATCTGTAGCTATGTTTTAAGGGTCGATACATAAAACCAGAAGATAGAATCAACGAAATTAGTGGTCCAGCCAGTTGCGGGGAAGCACAAATTAGAATGGAAGATATATCCAAATCAAAAAACGAGTAAAAGAGGGTATTCGGGGCCCGAAGATGTTACCGGAACATTGTTCATTGGCTTTGTTGGGAAATCCGCGGGTCTTTCCTGTAAAAGGCAATCAGATGAAGTGTAATGCCTTTTTGATCCAGGATCCACAGTAAATCTAATACATCCCAAATTAATAAGATTATGAAAGTTGTCAGTACATCCCCAAAAAACGGTGCTCAAGGCATTTAATGGAGAGACTGCTGTTTATGAAGGGATTGTTTGTTTCGATTTGGAGATCGAAGCTAAGCATCTTCGGATCGAGGCTATACCAGTGAACAAATTAAACTATGACATTCTTTTAGGAATTCGAACAATTGAACAACTTAACATTAATTGGAATTTTGTTACTAAGGAAAATACTTTTAGGAATTCGAACAATTGAACAACTTAACATTAATTGGAATTTTGTTACTAAGGAAATTTATGCCACCGAAGGTGAGAAAAAGACCGAAAACAAGGTGACTTGTAAGGAAGACGTTTTCCGTCTTTTTCCAGGAATAGATGTGCCAAAATAACAACAATCTCTTCTGGTTACTGTCGATTTTTGTATTAAACCATCGCCTATTGTTAAACATAAACCCTACCGTCTTTCGCTTCATAAAAGAGAATGGCTACAAGGAAAGATCCGTGAGATGCTTGCGTTGGGTATTATTGAGGAGTCCAATTCACCTTATGCTTCGCCTTGTGTGGTTCTACCAAAGAAGGATGGATCTTACAGGTTAGCTCACAAATATTTCGAAATTAACAAGTATACTGAGCCCGATCCCCATCCCTTTCTATTAATTGATGAGGTAATAAATCATTTTGGGGGATCCAGTGCATTCAGTAAACTGGATCTCAAAGACGGATTTTGGCAGATGGGTATCAGCCAAGCGACACGCAAGTATACGGCGTTCGTCACACCTTTCGGACATTACCCGTATACTCGACTACCGCAGGGATGGAAGAATTCTCCAGCTCTATTTCAGAGAGTTATGAATGTATTGGGAGAATCGACCGAAAATAACAACGTTCAAAATTATATTGATGATATCGGAATTGATGGCAGAGATGAGAAGGAAAATGGGGAATTAACTTACAAAGTATTGGAAAAACTATATCAGGCTAATTTGGCAATCAATATGAATAAATCTGAATTTAATGTTAAGAGCATAAAGTTCTTAGGGCGAAGGATAGATGGTTTTAGCAAAACCACGATAGCTGAGTCCATTGATAAAGTGAGACAGATGGCACGTCCACATGACCTCCACACACTGCGGTGTTTTAATGGGCTAACAGGTCATTTTAGAGCTTTTATTCCTCATTATTCGGCTATTGTGAGACCTTTGGATCAATTGAAAAAGATGCCCTCTTTGTTTGGTCAGATGAGTGTGAAAAGGCTTACCAAGATTTGGTAAGGAAAATAACTTCCAATCGAATACTACAAGTCCCAGATTGGACACTTGAGTTTGAAGTGTGCACCGATTCATCACATTACGGAAGCGGTGCAATTTTATATCAAAGGGACCCGCGTGAAAAGCGTGCACGACAACTTCGAGTGATAGGTTATTAATCCTATACTTTCACAGCAGCTGAGCAAAAGTACAGCACTACCGAGAAGGAATGTTTGAAAGTATTTTATGGCTTTGATTACATCCAAAGTTTCATCGAGGGGTGGAAATTTCATGTACACACTGATCATCAGGCCTTGACCTTTTTGTTGTCTCTTAAGGAACCTAAAGGAAGGTTTGGACATAGGTTTGTAAAAATATTTGCCAATGACTTAATCATAAATCATCGATCCGGGAGGGAGTTAACGGACGTTGATGTCTCTTGGGTCGTTGGTCAATGGACTCTTTCGATTAGGTCTATCAGGAAAAGCTGCACATATTAACAGTGTAAATAAATTACAACTGGAAGGGATGAAAGATGGAAGGTTAAGAGTACCTAAGGAGCTTCAACCTGAGATTTTACGGCGATATCACTACGATCCGGATAGTGGAGGGTACGATGGTGTGTATGGCGTACATATTATAAATTAAAATCGCGATTTTTTTTTGGAGGAATATGAAAGAAGATATCACGAAATATATCAAGACTTGCACTATATGTCAACAAGTGAAGTTCAAGTATGTGCCAATCAGAGATAAGATGTGTGTTCCAACCTACGAAGATTTTTCCCTATCAGACTATACACAGATTTTGCTGAGTTAACCAAGAAAAGTTTAGGAGGAGGAAAGACAAAGTCTTTTCTAATAGTTGTTGACGAGGCAGCCAAAATGACACAGCTAAAGCTATGTGCGAAAATGTGAATAGTGTCATTCAATATTTTGAAAACTTTAGTGCATTTAAACAGATATGGACTATTGCTAGTGATTGTGGTGCTTGTTTCACATCGAAAAAATTTAGTGTGTGGGCTGGGGCGAAAGGCATAAAACTTAAAAACACTACCATTCTGCAGGAAATGGGCTGGCTGAACGGAAAATACGTGATATCAAGAAATTTATAGTGTGGGCTGGGGCGAAAGGCATAAAACTTAAAAACACAAGTCCCTACCATTCTGCAGGAAATGGGCTGGCTGAACGGAAAATACGTGATATCAAGAAATTTATTCGGTGCTATCCCCACTTCAAAGGAGGATGGAAAGCTTGCCTAGAAACAGCTGTTCGGCACAAGAATAGAAGCTACAATGCTTCCTTAGGATGTTCTCCGTATTTCAAATGGACGAAATGTAGCGCCACAATTTTTTAGCCGATAAAGAGTACGGAATTGTGAAACCCTGCGAGGAAGAAAAGATCATGTCTAAAGGTAGTATGGTTAAATATCGTGAACGTGTCAAGCAGGGTTACGATAAGCATCATCTTCAACCCAACGAAACTTTTCCTATTGGATCATACGTTTTGGTTCGTTGTGGTGTAGTGGGAAAGAACCTTCAAATTAAAGGTCATTTCAAGGTTTTGGATTCGATTGTCATTGATGAAAAAGTCAAGAACATTATTTACGAAGCAGATGACGGCCATGCTAAAATCGCTCATATCACAAATGTTAAAAGGTTTCATCTCAGGAGATATGAACATTCTTAGTAGGGTGTGTGATAAGAAATTCAGTTTACCAATTAGCGTTGTACGATTAATTGGCCCTTTCATCGTAAATTTCATTTTAGGATGTTATCTTAGATTGTTATCCCCGAAGCCAGTGATGTACGGCAGCGGTGACCCTGAGGACACGAGAACTGTGGGGTGAGAATATTTTTGTAACTACCCTGGCAGGGACAGTCTGGTACCGTCTGCTCTTGTATTAAGACGTGTTTTTTATATTTCTGTGCTTTTAAATTTTGTGGAAGTAAAAATATACTTTGTACTCAGTTTGGTCTGTTACAAAATGATATATTTTATTGGGCAAAGTTTTATTAAACCGTTCAACAACGCCCGCTTTTGTTTCCAAATGAGTATAATAATGATTTATGCCATGCTTGGAAAAAAAATTTTTTATTTCAGTATTCATAAACTCTCATCCTTTATCAGTTTGAATTTTTCTTGGAACGTGATATTTAAAAATCTTTTGAAATGCAGTTGAATGAGTATAATAATGATTTATGCCATGCTTGGAAAAAAAATTTTTTTTTTCAGTATTCATAAACTCTCATCTTTTATCAGTTTGAATTTTTCTTGGAACGTGATATTTAAAAATCTTTTGAAATGCAGTTTTTACCGTTTGAGATCTTTTGTTTTTTAGTGGAGTAACGTAAGCGAATTTCGAAAATACATCGATTGTAGTTAACAAATATTTCACTCCGTTATTAAATTTAGAAAACCTACTTAGATCCATTAGATCGGATTGAAATAATTCTCCTTGGAAGAGAGCGATAGTCTTTCGACGAGAATAGTTCACTCTTACCGGTTTATGTAAGGTATAAGTGTCTTGTTTCGACAACCAATTTCTAGTTGCAGTCATCGGAATTTTAGCAGCATGCAATAATCTCTCGATACCTCCGAAAGATGCGGGATGAGATGGAACGTAATATATCGATTTCAGTAATCTTTCCGTGGTCTTTTTTCGGTCTCGTTTACTGTTTCTTAGCAGTTGTTTTCCTAACGGGAATTTTCGTAGTAACTGGTGAAATGCGCGATGGTCTTATTCGTAAAATAGGAGATTCTGCCAATCCTATGCGCGTAGCCAGTATCGTATTTTCGATCCATGTTTTAGGAACATTAGCTTTTTTAATACCTTCCCAAAACTCGATAAAACCTTCTGGAGAGAAAGTTTATTTTCTTTTTCTCATTAAATACGACATTAAATCCACAATATGACTGTTTAAAGTAGGTTGGTTATTAATAACTAATTGTCCCTGATCGTTCCATTCATACCGATGCGATTTTAACATTATCAAAAGTATGTCCCTCATATACTTCAAAAGTTGAGGAACCGATAATAAAATTAAATCGTCCAAAGTCTTGCTAGTCGGAACTTCCATCTGAGAGGGAGGCGAACTGATGTCGGTCTCTGTAAGCAGACTAATGTCAGTCTTTTTAGGAATGACGGTCACAGGCACCGGTTCTTTCGGAGCGTGAATTAAACGTATATATCTCGATAACAATTCACTTAACAATTTTACTTTAGAATCATCGTTTAAATCGCTAACTTCTAATTATTCGTGAATATTATCGTAGACTTTATATTCTGGTTTATATTTTGGAATCATTTGCTCGGGAACTAAAGCCATTTTTTACGTCATTATTTCCCTATCGCTTTTCCAATGAGTCCACCAACAAACGATATCAACGGTGAAAGCAGGTGTTGAAGAAATCCGCCAGACTGATTTACGAGAAGTTTCTTTTTAGCTTTAAGGCCAATCTTCTTATCTGCTAGTTTTCTAATAGCGCATTTAAACTTCTTGATTTTATTAACGTTAACTGGAAGGTTACCTTTCAATGTGTTATCACAAATTTTACAAATAGCTTTTATTTGATGGGGTGGTGCGTTTCTTAACAATGCTTTTCTATGAGTCGAACTTACACTCCTGAATGCGTTTAAAAAATGATAAATTTTACGAATATTTTTCATTTTTGAGGAACATATACCCAATAAATTCCCCTCTCGTCGAAAAAACACGAATCACGCAAAAACAGTTTTTTGTCGGTTGAAGGATGAAAATCGATCAAAAGATGACCGCAAGGTTTCGATGTCGCATCTGCATATGCAGCTTTGAAGTAAGGTAATAGACCTATAAATACTTGTTTTCCAAGACAATTTATCTGACTCTCATCGCGATTATTTTTAAACAAAATAAATAATGTGTTTAAACTTATTTTTACAAAATAAATAATGCCTGATATAAGTTTTGCAATATCAAATGACACTAATCGATTTATGATGCGACAAAACAGTAAACAATTCACCAATTTTCTCATTCAGAGAGTGCATTGAATCATCAATAATTATGAGATCCTAATTATTATAATCGTCTGGAAAACCGCATTTAAAAGAAATGCTGTTTTCGTCAACGAACCAAGGTTGAAAAACTGAATAACACCACAAAATTCGTTTTAACGGTTTCTTGTACACATTTCGATGGATCATTTGTTGAATTAAATGCGATTTTCCACTTTGAGACGATCCACAAACAATACAAATTGAAGGATGTTTTAACGATATTTGGAACAAATCAATTCAAACTCTTTTTCCAACAACTGAACACCCACACACTTTAATGGAAGTCTGTCTTTCGTAAGTTTTCGAATATCAAACACTAATCTTCCCTCATTCATACATTTATGCAAAAAATATTTCGACTCAGATATAAAGAATATTCACAACTTGTATTTCGAATATTGATATCTTTAATCGATATATTATTTTGAGTAGACGATCGATGATTGATTAAAAAAACTACAAAGAGAACACTTCCAAATAAAATAATGATATAATAATAATGACTTTCACTCTTCCAGTCATGATTATATATTCAAATCACACTAATTTGGTGTGATATTCAACTATCACAACCTGTTATATAAAAATAATTTTGATTGATTATTGCTGCCTTCTATTAATAAAAATTCAAGTTTACTATGCAAAGTGAAGTGCAATCGTCATAAATTAGGCGTTCGTTCTCACCGATGGGATATCTGATAACGAAATGGGATAACGATAAAATTCGCAATGTTGCGACATATGCGCGATGCACGTGTCAAGGAAAGTCGTTCATCGGTCAAGGTCTAGATTGTTGACACAGTCGACATACTCGACATCACTGTCACACTCGATAGCATCGACATCGCCGAAATACTCGATAGCATCGACACCGCCGAAATACTCGATAGCATCGACATACTCGTCAGCATCATCATACGCAACGCCACCAACATATTCGACATCACCGACATGTAAACAAATATATAACAGAAGTCATCATATATATACTACTAATATATCCAAAAGTGCAGCATAGGATATTTTAATCACTTTATTTATATTGTGTCTCAGAAGTGCATTAGTAAAGTCATAAAAGTGCAACATAGGATATTTTAATCACTTTATTTATATTGTGTCTCAGAAGTGCATTAGTAAAGTCATTTCTTGGCCGACTTTGCAAAAGCAACTAAAACTGTGAACTTTTTCAATAAAAAATATCTGCTTGGGGATGCTGCCTATCCAATCAGCAACAACCTCTGACACCATACAAAGATGGTGGAAATATCAACAACATTAAAAAATACTTCAATATGAAACTGAGCAAGTGTGGTAGCAGTATTGAACGAGCTTTTGGTCTTCTTTTTGGGCGGTTTTGTTGTTTGAAGCATTTGGATATGTCCCGCCAAGATTTAACGATGCAGAAGATCATAGCTGGATGTGTGTTGCACATCATCTGCATTCTGTATGCTGATGATATAAATGTGCAATTAGAGGAGCTCTCTGGAATAGAGCAACAGGAACCGAATCCAGAACTGAAATATGAAACAGCCAAAAAACTTGGTCAAAATAAGAAACTTCAGATTGCCACAACACACAACAACACAAAATACAATATTTTCACACAGACGACAAAATATTGATTAAATCATGAAACTGATAAAATATTTGTATAAAAATTCAAAATACAATATTTGCACACAGACGACAAAATATTGATTAAATCATGAAACTGATAAAATATTTGTATAAAAATTTACTAAGATGTGTCTTCTCTTTGTATGATTAATTTACTAGATATGCAATTACTAGTAAATTAATAGTAATGCTAATAGTACTAGGACAATCTATTTGAATAGCTGTTCATTATTGACTTAAATTGAAAAGATTAAGATAAACTCATCTTGCTCATGATAAACATAAAAAAGATAACTTTAATTTATAGCACATTATTCTTATTATATTTATTACATAATTTAAATATATTGCATTATATTTATTATTTAATTTAAAATGTATTATAATAGTGCCATACTCCGAAATATGGCACCTCAACTTACATTTTGAATTGCCACTGTTTCCAATAGTTTGTGTTCATTTTGGAATTATGGCTGTTCAGCAGCATATTTTTGAAAAAAACAAAATGCAATTTTTTGTCAAAATAACACTTATAATATTTCTTTTAGTTATAAATGAAGCATTTATAACTAAAAAAATACTGTATACATACATACTGTGCAGATCAGAAAGACAGCTGCACCAGGCCTTAATTTAAATATAATTCAATATGTAAAAAAAATATAGAAATATTTTTATATTGTTTAAGCTTCAAATTTTGTCGAAAATTTGAAATTCCCTGCCAGTGTTTTTTCGCTTATCTTGTACAGTCAGTTCCAAAAAGGCGTCAACTGCTTTGCAGGGACTGAGCTTGCTGGAAGTTGATTGGTTATAAAGTCTGAATTCGAACCTGCATAGTGGAAGCTAAAAATGGATGTGTTCCTTCTGACTAAGAATATGGATAAGGTATACGAATGAGATGGGCTGATTACAGCGCTCGGAACTGAAAAGACTAATCGCTGCTCACTATTTCAATCCAGGGCAGATTTTCTAGTTACGAATTGGTTTAGTTTACTGGCATAAGGGCATTGTGGGCCAAACTGAGCCAAGCACAGGTAAAAGTTACGAATTGAGTAAATAGATAACACACTCTAATATCGTTTTTTAAATTTTGAATACTGCTAATTATGAGTATGATATTTACAATTTATTTTTTAAAATTCTAATATGCTAATATAACTATACCATATTTGTTTGCCGCCATATATTATATATACACTATATACGGAGAGTATTTTGTATATTCTCGTCGAGGATAAGAATGAAATTTTATTCGCATAAACAGGATTTTTTTTTTTAAGTTTAAACTGAAAAAAGATTTCATATTGAGAATAGCAGTGATGTTTTATGAATTATAATAACTAAATTTATTAGTAGTATATATATATATATATACAGGGTGATTCAGAAAGGTGGTGACAAAATTTACAGGTAGGTAGAGGATGAAATCACTTCATCCATCTGTGTAGTCAAATGATACATTTTCCAACCATTAGCTTTTTGTAAAACACCTTTTTGGTTTACCAAATCATTTACAGTCTGCCTTTTTTCTTCTATAATATAAAAGTATTAAATTATATAATTTACCATATATTATAAATATGAAATTTTATTTTTAAGATAAATTTGCAAAAAACATAACTACTATTATGAAGACACATTGTTAAATAGGCTTCTAGAGGTAATTTCAATTTTATCATCTTTAGAGAGAAATAATGTTTATATTATAAAGTGAAATAAAGTTTTTGTGATAATCATTTCACAAAAAAATTACATATTTACCTCTACTAACAGGTGGTAAAAAATCAATTAGTACACACACCAATTGCTGAAAATGCAAATTCAATGTACCATATAAGAACACAAATAATAATTACTGCTAAATGATTGGCAATATCAAGAACTGCACAAATTTCAAAAATATTGGGATTGCCATTTCTGCATCAGACAGCAATCTTTAATAATATAATTAATTCATTAATATATTGCATTTTTTGGTAATTAATTAATAAATGTAATCAGAAAAACATCAAAAATAAAACAAATCATTTGCAATATAGTTATGATTTCTTTCTTATAAAGAAAAATATTATTGAATACAGATCAGTTTTATTTTTATTGAATTCTTTTGCATATTAATCAAGTAAATATTGGTTCATATTATAATATGTTAGCCACTAAAACTGCTTGAATAAACACAAATACAGGTAATTCTCAACTTTTGATAGTTTGGTTTGAAGAACTTCGAACCCCACTAATGTAAGTCAGAAATGATCAGAATGTAAATGTCCAAAATTTATGCATTTCCCATTGACAATATTTATTATTACACTCCCTTTATCATAATAAACTCAATAAATTCAAAAATAAAAGAACTAGACACAAAAGGATGCTTTTCATATATCAGACCATTGGATCAAGGAATTGAATCCAAATCAATTGCATTAATCAATAACAGAATTTATGAATGACATTGCCACCTAAGTATAAGTTATTCATAAGTCAAGAACTACCAGCATAAATCATTAAATCCTTTATCAGTCAAATACTTTATCGTCAGAAACATTTTCAATGTATAAAGTTATTAGGAATCCAAGCACAAGTAGCAGTGACTAAAATACTTTTTAATCAACTAGTAAAACGTTTTTGGTATAACCATATACCTTCCTCAGTTACACTCAACGAATACAGAATAGAACACATTTAAAAAAATTTTCGAACAATGCATAACATATTTTCAAAAATTAATTTAGCTAAATAAAGGTTAAGGGAATATAACATACAAATTAAAATACAGTAGATAACAAAAAAATTAGATTTTAAAAAACAATAAATGTAAAACTACCATTACGGCAGTAAAGTGCAATAGCGGTGGTCAAATATATGCCTACCAGACAATATTATTGGTCCGGCGGTGAGCAGGAAAATAATTACGATTTGCACATATGTTATCAACATTCAGCAAGCCGATAATATAACCAAAGCTTGGAGATATGCTATCCAGAAATCTAATTAACCTGTTATATGTAATTTCATAGGTGCAAATCGTAATTATTTTCCTGCTCATCGACCGACCAATGATATAGTCTGGTAGGCATATATTTGCCCACCGCTATTGGACTTTACTACCGTAATGGTAGTTTTACATTTATTGTTTTTTAAAATCTAATTTTTTTGTTATCTACTGTATTTTAATTTGTATGTTATATTCCCTTAACCTTTATTTAGCTAAATTAATTTTTGAAAATATGTTATGCATTGTTCGAAAATTTTTTTAAATGTGTTCTATTCTGTATTCGTTGAGTGTAACTGAGGAAGGTATATGGTTATACCAAAAACGTTTTTACTAGTTGAATAAAAAGTATTTTAGTCAGTGCTACTTGTGCTTGGATTCCTAAGAACTTTCTACAATAGGTAATAAGCAGTTTTTGTCTTTATTAGCAAAGTATTTTCAATGTACTTGGCTGCTTCTTCCATTTCCAATATATACTAATTCCACTGCACAAGAACAGGGAAACTAGTCTATAAAGTAAACAAACAAATTTAAAGAGGCAGGATTACATTAAGAAGCACTCTTCTTAATGGCATCTAACCATTTTATCATACAATTTGCTAAACAAAAGTTTGTTTCATACAATTAAAATTATAAAAATACATAAACAAATCTGCAATAATTAATATTATTACATCGGAAAAACCAAAGGCCAGGATTTCATTCTGAACAGTACTAATAATGCCATCTAGTGCCTTTCATATGTTATTTTACTAAATAAATAAATTAAAGAAAATAATTAAACCTATGCCAGTATATTATATATAAAGGAATCTAAGGGTACATGTCCATCTGAGAGAAAAACTGTAGCGAGAGACTCTCGAGAGGGAATTTTGCAAATAGACACACTTCTGCGAGCTACTCTCAGAGGTGTGTCCATTTGCGAAATTCTCTCGAGAGACTCCATCTGAGAGAAAAACTGTAGCGAGAGACTCTCAAGAGGGAATTTTGCAAATGGACACACTTCTGCGAGCTACTCTCAGAGGTGTGTCCATTTGCGAAATTCTCTCGAGAGACTCTCTCACGACATTTTTCTCTCAGATGGACATGCACCCTAAGATCTGATCAAAGTGTATCCCTTATCCAGGTTTTTTTATATTTTTAACCAAACACTTTCACATAGCAGGGATATTTTTCATATTCCATAAAATTTATAACTTTATTTTTCTTTTAACCTTTTGCGCTCCAACTCCTAGCTATGCTAGACACGCCTTGCTCTGTCTTGCGCTCCAACTCCTAGCTATGCTAGATAAAGTTTAAGACCCAAAAACTTCGTAATTTTTACGTAAATCGAAAAAAATGGTTAAAATCTCAAATTCTATCATATTTTCCGTATTTCTATCGTATTATTCAAAAATTTGATTTTCCGTCGATATTTTAATAAATTTTTAATTAACCCTTTAATTCGAACCCAATCCGAATTAATTAATATAATTGTGATCTTTCGACCCCCAAAAATTCAAGAATTGATTGTCCGAATTTGTCCGACTTGCTCTGTCATGTTCCACATATCCTTCAGATTTTATCCTTACTTTTTTTTACAGATATCTTTATCCAGTAAATTAAAATTTGGGAAAGTTTGGCCCCTTCTAAATAATACGATTTTAGCGCTTTTTCAGACACAAAATTCGATAAATTAATTTTATTTAAAAATTTATAAATTTTAACTTATCAGCGAAACAAAGCGACCTATACCACACTTGACATTCAAGTCATAGTAATTATTTATCTGTGAATGCTACTGTACATTTTGGAGCAAAATACATAATCAAAGTGAGAACTGATTACATTGGTTCTCATTTTACAAATATTTCCTTTGTTGCACCTGAAATTCCTGTCCCACAACAAGTTAAAGTTATACTTGAACAAAATGGAAGTCTGTATATTGATTGGAAAGAACCAAAAATACCTGATGAATTGAGAAATCATTCGTAAGTAATATTGATTTCTTTTATAGAAAATTAAAAACTATTTATATTTCAAATAATTGGATACAGTTTATATTTGAAACTTAAATTCCAAGTCAAGTAAAAATTAAGATGTAGTAGTAGTAGTAGTAGTAGTAATAATAATAATAATAATAATAATAATAATTAGTGTCTCTGGGGAATGCAAAAGACATACATAACACTACAAAAAGCATCACTACTCAATACATGCAACATAGTAAGAAAGTTTCTCAGCACCAATATAGATAGTTAGTTAATACATTATTAAGTCTCACAAGTAGTCATGTTTTGACTCAAGTCTGACATGGTACTTTGCCCTGGAGTTACTCCATGCACACATTGCTGTACCACAAATAATAATAATAAGTCTCCATTTTAGCAAATAATATACACTAATATTTTTTAAAATTTAAAGCATGTTACTGGGAAGAGAACTTTCAATGAATCAGATTTCAATTGATTATTTTAAGCTGGTTATACTACAATATATAAAAAAATGATTCCATTATATTATTATTTCTTAGAACTGCCAGATAATGGTTTAATTTGGTTATAGAATATATAAAAATTTGAGTAAATGCAAACATGAAATTCATTATATTTTATATTTTAATTCATTTTAAAATATGATGAATTTCATGTTTGTATTTTCAAAAATATTTCAGTTATATATACTGGAGGACTTCAAACTTACAATGGAGTTGCTTTCAAAAATATTGGTTGTAATAAATCCGTCATAACTTGGAACATGATTTTTCATAGATGCAATGTTATAAATGGAAGTTATATTTTCCAGCCACCTAAAACTCAAAATATACAATATGCTTTTAAAAAATAATAACATACAGTAATGGTGAATAAACACTATTCTTTAAAACAAGAAAACTGTGTATTTCATACCTACTAGAATTTTATATGGATAAAACTAAAGAGAATACAACGTAAAACAAAGATGAAATGTTTAAATTATTTTCTTATGTATAAGTTCCTATGTATAAGCTTTTATGTATATTGACCACATGGTAAAGCAGTCCTTTATTAACTTGATAGATCTGGTTCAATTCCAGATGTCATATATCATTTTTCAAGAAGGGTTCAGACCTGGCCAAACTCAGTGAATCCTATCAATCAATCTTTCAGATGATCCCATCATAGTTGTTGTGCAGTCTGTGGGGATCTAAAAGTGGCTACTTTCAAAAATATGCTTTAGCCCTTTAATTTAAATTAAGTCAGTCAAATTTCTAGCAAATAAAAGCAATTATTTTTTATGTCACTTCCTAATCATTGGCTGATTACTACACATTGGTATTTATTCCAGACCAACTGTGAACTGCCCACATCTGTAATAGAGCCAGTAGGACTTTACAATAGGCGAAACAATATCTGAGATGGAGTTATCAAAAATTTTTCAAAAACATGGAATCCAAATTCCATGCTTCCATGTAGCAGTATTTAAGATGGAGTTGAATGGATTGAGTCTGGACACCTAAAACATCTGGAGGTGTAACAGATTCAAAATTAAATTCAAATACTGCATGATGGAAATAAAATATACTTTCATCCTGGTGACAATAACCATCCAGTCAATTGGCTACTATTATTGCAAAATCATTGACAATGGCTGTCATAATAGTATAGATCAGGGCTGTCTAATAGGCGGCCCCTGGGCCGCATGCGACCCGCCAAGCTATTTTGTGCGGCCCATGAGGCTTTCACAATTTATAATATAATATTACTTTTTAATATTTTTTCACTTTTATTTATTTATTACTTTTTTTGAGAGATTAATAAAAAGAATTGTAAAATTGAATTATATTTACTCAATTAATTAATTTTTCTTAATTATTAGTAATTATTTAATGATTCAACACTATCAATGAAATCACATTTTTATAAGACTCTCAATTACGTCTCAATTTTAGTTTTAGATGTAACTGTATATTAGTTATTTTTTGGTTTCTAACACATACATTTCAGTAACTGTGTGACCATTGTTGTGAGATTGTGTTTAATTTTATTTTACTGTTTACTGTAATTTAATTACAAATCCAGTTCTGAATAGTACAGTAGAGACCACATTACCTCAGATAATGGGAACTTTACTGTATTGATATTTAAGAAGTATTGAGTTATCAGTTGCATCCTAATGATGCCCTTTCCACTCTATTGAGCATAGTAAAGATTAAGTAGTGGCAAGATTGATATTCAAGAATCTTACTTTTTGAGTATTAGAAGAGCAAAAACATTTGATTTGCCATCGAAAGATATATTCAATATGGTAGAATACCAAACTTTCTGCCATGAGACGTAATCGTATTAGTTTGATTTATGTCTACCTAGAACGATTATTATATCTAGTAATATAATCATCATACCAGAGTCTGAGAAATTCTGTAGAAAAAACAAATTATTCTAGGCAGACAAACAAATACTTAAATATTCTCAATGCTTACATCTCACGGCAAAATGTCAGGACTTCTATCTAATGAAGAAAGTTTATTTGCCTAAAATTGGAAATAAAAAAAAGTTTTATAAAATTTGCAAATATTTTACCTCTTTATTGATAATAGTCGCATTGCTAAGCGATCTTAAAGCCGAAGTAATTTTCCTTCCTAAATCTGCTAACACCATCTTGAATAAAATCACTTAATTGGACTAAATAATGTAAAAATCGAATAAAATATTGTACAGGACTCCAGTACAGTCGAAAATCTTACAATATGCTTCACTTACGACGTGGGTTAAGCCCGCCCCCTGGCAAGTTCTTCATATTCATTGGTAAATGCAATAATTGCTTAGATATTTCTTCTATTATCAATATGGAAATTTTAGACGTTACTTTAACTTCCAAATACAATTAAATGAATGAATACAATTGCTGCGTATATCGTAAATATTTTACCAAAGTTTATGAATATTTATCGCAAAAGTCAGTGAAGAGATTTTTTTTCTCTGTGTAGCTTAACCATTGGCTTAACATTTTTCTACCCAGTGGGTACTAAACAATGGGCATTTTCATTACCATCATGGACCGCCCATACTCTTGGTGGGGTTGGCCATCAAGTGGAGGATGGGATTGAAAGAAACAGACCTAGACCCTTCCAAGACTAAAAGAGACACTACTGACCAAGACTAAAAGAGACTGAAAAAACTAAAAGAGTGACACTCGGGAATTGAACCAAATCTCCAGGATGGAAGTACTGCACACTTTTACCGTGGCCATCCGGCCCACAGTAAAGAGAGCTATCGAATTAACAATACAGAAACGCTTCGGCTTCCACGCAGACAATCGCCGAGAGAGAATAGGAGAAGAGGAAGGAAATAGATTGTTAGAGATCCCGGACTCATAAATTCTTGATTCTATACCAAGAATTTATATGAGTCAGGGATCTCTATCAATCTATTTCTTTTCTCTATAGTCCGGCTGTCCCTCCACAGGATCGGCCAGAAGCCCTACAGTGGAAGTGTACTGGTTAGATTAAAGCAGGGGTGGGCAAAAGCCGGCCAACGAAGGCATCTTATACGGTCTGCCGCATAAACTAGAACACATTACAGTTTCAACACCCACATTCGTAAAATTCTAATCGAAAAGAAAAAATTAAATAATGGATATTCTGTACAGAATACCTGTACATTAGAGAGATTACTTCAAATTTTGATGATATAATTAACCATGAACATTGTAAATTTCACCATTCAGATTAAGTTGTAAATTTGTTTTTATATAATTAATTACGTAGGTACCTAATATTTTGTAACAGATACTGATGTAATAGATTGTTACCAATCAATCAGTTTAATAAAATACTTATATTTTTAAAGAAAATTGTCTGAATTTATTAATCGTAGGACGAATTATTTTCTAATATTTCTAAATGAAAAAAATAGTTTCTATGGATGCTTTTAAACTCTTTGCATATAAACAAAAACTAAGAAAATAACTCAAGAAAAGTATATTTTCAAAATAATATTGATACAATAATATATGCTTTGTGTATCACAAAAGTGGCTACACATGTTAGCCAGATTGACAAGAACGGGTGCAGATACATTGACGCAGGCATTATTCTTGTTCCGTGTGATGGTGAGAGGAATATGTTTGTGCAAGAATCACTTGCTTGAACTTGTCATTTTATGTCGAAGTAGTTTTTATTAACATTAGAAAGTAGTTTTTATTAATTATTAATAACTTATACTTGAGTAGTCATTTTAAGTCAAAGTAATTTTTATTAATTATTAATGATTACCTAATGTTCACCCACATTCGTAAAATTCTAATCGAAAAGAAAAAATTAAATAATGGATATTCTGTACAGAATACCTGTACATTAGAGAGATTACTTCAAATTTTGATGATATAATTAACCATGAACATTGTAAATCTAGTGCTTCTAATAGTGAATAACATTAAGATGTCAAATACAAAACATATAAACAATAGAATCAGACTTTGTTCACTGAAGTTATAATAATAACTGTCTAGAGATCATCTTTAAAAAAACAAAATCTTCAATTAATTTAAATAATTTCTCTATTTTATAATATATAATTTTAGCATAACTGATTGTTCTATTATAATATAGTTTAACATATTGTTCATAAAAATATTGTATACTTGAATTAGTGTAGGATTTCAGGCAGACCTTTTTTTTCACGTATGGTATATCCAACATTAAGATGTCATACAACTTGCAAGTGTCAAATACAAAACATACAAACAATAGAATCAGACTTTGTTCACTGAAGTTATTATAATAACTGTCTAGAGATCATCTTTAAGAAAACAAAATCTTCAATTAATTTAAATAATTTCTCTATTTTATAATATATAATTTTAGCATTTAATTTTAAGTATATTATGTATTCTCTGGTAATTTAATTAACTCTACAGGGTGGGCCAAGATAAACTGAACCCGACATGGGATGTTCATTACTTGGTTGGGTTCAGTTTATCTTCGCCCACCCTGTATAATAACAATATCAGATTTTAAATGATTTTATTAAATTGTAAAATGATGATCTACCAAATCATGTGATAGGGCAATGAGCTTCTTTACAGGACTCAATCTGTCAGAACTTCTTATTTACCGTATATACTCGTGTATAAGCCAAGGTTTTTTTTTCTCAAAAAAAATTTCTGAAGTGGGGGGGCTTATACACGGATCAGAAAAATCAACTTTTTTTTGGCTGGAGAAATTGAAATAATAAGCAAAAGCCAATAACTTATTGAGCGTCTCCTGAAGACCAGGAAGGAAATTTTGTAATAATTCATTTAATATGATGTCTCCTGAATAGGAAAGAAATTTTGCAATAATTCATTTAATATGATATCAGGTAAAATTTTATCTTACCCCGATGCGATCAAGTGCGTCATGTCACCGACTCCAACCTGTGTCTATATACCGTAATTAGATAGGCGACACCGTGCTGCCTGATATGACGCGACGCAAAAACTCGACAATCAATCAATGAGTGCGTCATGCTGCCAACTCCAACCTGTGTCTATATACCATAATCAGATAGGCGACGCCACGCTGCCTGATATGACACGATGCGAAAACTCAACAATCAATCAAGAATCTTACCTAGGATTCGCATTTGAGTGAAAATATATACAGTGAAACCCCGATTTTGAAACTTTTCGGGGACCGGCCCGAAAAGTCGAGGGGGTGCTTATACACGGATCAAAAAAATCAACTTTTTTTTGGCTGGAGAAATTGAAGTAATAAGCAAAGCCATAACTTATTGAATGTCTCCTGAAGATAGGAAAGAAATTTTGCAATAATTCATTTAATATGATATCAGGTAAAATTTTATCTTACCCCGATGCGATCAAGTGCGTCATGTCACCGACTCCAACCTGTGTCTATATACCGTAATTAGATAGGCGACACCGTGCTGCCTGATATGACGCGACGCAAAAACTCGACAATCAATCAAGAATCTTACCTGGGATTCGCATTTGAGTGAAAATATATATTTATTTTTCATTATTATTAATTAAAAATGTTTTAATTCATTTGCTAGTAATCAATAAATACTTATTATATTTAACTCATCGATGATTTAATTAGATTAAAAAGTAACTAAAATAATGTTTAAAATTATGGAAAAGTAATAATTATTTAAAATCTGTAATGAAAAATAACTTTAGTCTATCAAAAAAGTTCATCGTAAGCAAAATCAAAACTTCAAAATCGCACGCTTAACGTCTAGAAATCATGTTGCACACGTCATCCTAACAGTGTATGACGTTATTGTTTGGGTGATCCACTCATTTTAAAACACGATCAAAGGTTTGATTGAATACGAAATCAATTCAACTGTAGGGAAAACAAAACTTTGAATGGTTTCTTAGGAGTCGTGTGACGTAGACGTATTCTAATGGAATTTTTACTGTGATAATATGAACGTTTTTTAGAAAACAGTTATTCAATAACAACAATAAAAAGAAAATATTTTTATGTAAATTATCAAAATTTATTTACTATTCGTTACTAATATAAATATTTCTGAAGCTACATCATCGTAACGATAATGACATATACTGACATCAATCTCGCTTCGGAGTAAAATTTTACTTTACCTGTTGCAATCGAGCACGTCGCGCCGCCAAATCTAACCTGCATTTATACAATATAAGTGCATTAGATAGGCAACGCCGCTCTGCCTGATGCATTGCGACGCAGAAATTCTCGACAATAATCCAAGAATCTTACGTAGGTGCACGTTGGATTACTTTAGCTGGATTATTGTCGAGAATTTCTGCGTCGCGGCGCATCAGGTAGCGCGGTGTCACCTATCTGATGCACTTATACAAATGCAGGTTGGAGTCGGCGACGCGATGCGCTCGATTGCTTCAGGTAAAGTAAAATTTTACTTTTTAAATCGATATATTGCTGTCTGTATTATAATAATTTATTTTATATGTATATATATTTAAAATTTCAATAAAATACTTATTTTGACAAATGGCATTAATATATCTGTAACTAAAAATCAAAGATCATGTAATTTATCGATTTCAAATTTTTATCGAATTTTAAGTGCAAAAGTCGGGGGTAGGCTTATACACGATTTGGCTTATATTCGAGTATATATGGTAATTAACAAATATTTTAAAATTTAAAATAAATTAATAATTTCAGTTCTTTGCTATAAACTTATCTTAACTAAAATATTTGCAAAGATAATGAAAGTACCTACAAAAACTTTATTATTTTTGAATGACTTTTTAGATTGGAGTGGGAAAGGAATGTTTATATAAATTTGAGAGAGAAACAAACTAAGGGATCCATTGACTTAAGGCCATGGATTCTGATCAAAGTAAACCAGCATAATTTTATTTTTGAACAGTTTTCTGTACCAGTCCAATGCAAGAAATATTATCTCCTTTGTCAAATAAAGAGTCTAGTTTAGATTTGAATCTTCTCTTCAATTTTTGACATGATTGAAAAATTTAAAGAAAATAGGAGTATAAAAGGGAAGAAAAAATTTTTAACAGCTTGTACAGAACATTTTGCTCTGGCTTTGGCTCATCTCTTTTTTTCTTCTTCAGCTCTTCTTTTCTGCTTATGTCCTTAGTTAGATTAATGTCATTGTCTTGTGTTCATCAGTTTTTTCCTTTAATTCAAATAAATTAAAGAAAATATTATTTGAAAAAGAAACTAAGAAAAGCATGAAAAAGAAAAGACTTTCTCTTATAGGTATGTTTATAGGTCTCTCATGTTAAACAATTCTAAAGCCCATTAAAGTTAGAATTTTTTGTTTAGCTTTATTCATTATTTTTGTTTGCTTTTGTTTTATGTTATTTGTCATTGATTTGTCATATTTGTTTTCTAATTAATAATAATTATTATTGTTATTATTAACCAATGTTATATTGTTTAATTATATGTGTAGTATAATTGTGAATTGTTTCTGTGCTTCTCACTTCATTTCTGTACCCCTGACACATTGCTAACTCATATTTGCTTCTAGTTTTTCAACCAAAATCTTGACATCCATTCATCTAGATGTCCTTCAGCATGCTCTTCGTGTCAGAACCTAATGTTTCAGTACTAGATAGGCACTTCACACTTGCAGCTTTTCAATCCCCTTCTTACAATTAATATCAGAAGTGGGATGTTGAAATAACAAAAATTTATTCATTAAAATTCTCCCACAGACCCCACATTAGCACTCATATAAAATGTAGTTATTCAGTTTTCTAGAATAACTATTATAAACTTCCAACTCATTTTTTGTCTCTTTTACAGGGAAATGTAAGAAAATAGGATTTTATTCCATTCTGCTGCCTTAAAAAAACTTTAAATTTTTACTAGTGTTATATAAAAATATATCACAGTACTAATGCAGGTTATTATATTCTAAAAATAATTTAATAACTTAAAACAAATAAAAGTACTTTTGGCCTTAACCTGGCCCTCTTCAGATACAAAATAACTTAACACATTTTTAAAATACCAATATAGTGAGAATACTTTCATGTTCTAATGAATACAATTCAAAACACTATTTTTTTGCAAAAAATTTTGAGATGTGAAAGCTGAAAACAAATGATATTGTTATGCTTTATATAAGATTCAAAACCTACTGTATATCGTTCAATATGTTCAAAAAGGTTTAGCAGGAGGCAAAGCCATAAAGGACTCAGTGAATTCCTTGGAATATATTTTATCTTATGTGTACAACTGAAGTAGAAATACTGTTATTGTTATAACTTCATTATTATTTTCCATGTTATCACTAGATGCTTTAAAAAAATTACCAAAGATAGATGTATTCAATATAGTTTTAAGGTATAGATTAACTATTGTTGGATACACTGTTAAATTTCTTTCTTGCAATCAATATATTTAATGTGGATGTTTCTGTGTCATTTCAGAACTTATTGTAGAATTACTTAGTAAATCACAAGTTGTATTTTACATTTCTTTAGCAGCCCTTTTGTTGTTCTATAAGAATGTCATCTTTATGACAATATGTAAGATTTGTTAGCAATGTATAGGTGAGAATTTTGTATAATGTTGATAGCTCATAGGGTTGATCTGTGTTGTTGGAATTTATAGTAGCTCTATTTTTGATTTCTTATATAATACCATAATACCATAATTAAGAAAAACAATATTATTGTCTCAGATTGTTTAATGTTCATGAATATTTTTAAATATATTCACAATCACATTTAAAAAGTTATCAGAATTAAAATCTAACATGTAATAAATGATTACATAGCATTATATTTTATGAATAATACTATATTAATTAAACAACTACACAATTATAGAATTTTAGCTGAAAATTTCCAATTCTAAAATTTAACTTAAAAGCAATTGTTTATTGCCATTTAATAGTAACAGTTTCATTTTAATTTACTGTATAGTTCTTGGTTAATTGTTTATAAAAGACACTTGATACTTGCATATAAGTTGATGCCAATGTAACAAGTCCATAAGAGACATGGGATAGATGCAACTTGAGATTATTATTATTATTATTATTATTATTGTACATCAATGTGGGCACGGAGTATCTCCGAGGCAAAGTGCCATGTCGGACATGAGTCAAGATATAGCTACTTGTGATGTTTAATTGTGAGTTAACTAACTGTGTCAGTAATAAGGATAAGTTGCTTTGGAAAAATATTGACAATTCTTTATATGTCGCCATCTAGTAGAAAAGTTTAAAGTTATAAACAGTAAGTACATTATTTATTTCTAATTTCTGCATTCTTTTTTTCCTCTATTTTATTGCATGTTTAAATTTTAAACAATATCTAATATAATACTTTCTGCATATAAATCATGATAATAGTTATAACCAATTTTATGGCATTCCCTCTTTGTAACATTATTTTATTATATTACATATTCAAGAAAATAAGTTATTAATTCAATGCAGTATCGTATTGCTTATTTTGAAATATAAATTGTGATACTTCCGACATCTTAAGAACATTTTTATTGGAAACAAATATATCTAGGTGATTTTTAAATTTAAAAAAGTTTTATTCCAAATGTATTTACATAAGTACTTATTTCATTTTTACAGGATTGCCACATTTTCACGTGTATATCAGATAAGGGAATACATATAAAAAAACAAGAAATTTTTTCATAAAATATTACTTAATAATAACTTTAATATTTAAGTTATAATTAATATATATATACAGTAGACTCCTTTTTATCCGGTCTCGCTTTAACCGGTCACATTTTCGTCGAGTTTAGGAACAGAAATAAAAAGGAAAAAGAATAAATCATTCGGAAGAACAGTGCTTGAAATTACGATAAGATATATCGAATATCAAGATAATTCAGCTGCTATTTAAATAATTCCTATCAAAAATTGGCGTGATATGATTTTTGCTCCAAAAAACGAATTTAAATCATAATGGCAAATGAATATTACTCATTTTTTATCTAAATCAGAGGTTCTTAACCGGAGGTATCCATCCCCTTGGGGGTATGTGACTCGATCTCTAAAGTACAGTTTGGAAGTCATACTGGCAACTATAATAATATAAAGAATGGTGATGATTATTTCGACAGTTAAGTGAAGGGAGTATGGGATCATTGGACAATTATTGGGGGTCTGGAGTCATCAAAAGGTTAAGAACTCCGATCTAAATAAATGTTGCTTAGATAAAATTTATATTTAATAAATTAAATAATATATATAATATAGGTTGTAAATAAATATATATATAGTCGATTCTCGGTATTCGCGGATTCCCTATTCGCGAAAATTTATTTGTAACCACAAATTCGATTTTCGCGCTTAATCACGGATTCTCGCTGATCGGCGAAAATACTATTATAAATATTACTCTTACTCATAGTCTCTGGGTCGTTCTGCCTGAAAAGTCTCATTACTTACCTTGCTCACTCCACAGATCGCAGGTAGGCCAAAAACCTGTTCTTATCGTCTGCAGGTCCCATAGAATAATGTGAACCTATGCTTAAACGCAGCCTCAAATTTAGGCGCTTCCTGCGCATTTATTCCTTACGTCAAGATTTTTAAAAATCTGAGGCAAAAAGTGACGCAGAGAAGGCTGACATCGTTTTTCAACGCAGTTCAGGAAGACAATGTATCAGCTGCCACATCAAACAACTACCCATCAAAACTAACTTGTAAGATTTTATTTACTACATAGTGTTTTAAAATATTAAATAAAGATTACTGTAATTAAAATAGTGTATATAATACTGTACACTGCATATATTGTAATTATTCGTAAGTACTGTAATACACATTAAATAAGGTGTGTTTAACAGAAAAACAGAAATAAAGCAAGGATGAAAATGTTGAGAAGGAACTGTTCGCAGGAATCTAACATGGGCGCTTATACCATAATGATGTGAGTGATCATATGAAGGATGTATGTTCAATGACGAAACGTCCACTAGCGTAAGGTATTGTCTAAATTAAAGAATGCTAGACTAATTGAATTAAAGCGTCATCGGACCAATAAGATAATCTGAGGCCATAACGTGCTGCTACACTCCTAGTGAGATCAAATGGAAAGATGAAGGGAATCGATAGATTAGACTCTGATTTTCGCTGAAAAGTTTGGAGATATACGACTTGAATTAATCTTAGAATCTCTAAATAGTTAGCAACTGCATTATAATGCTATCATCCAGCTAACAGCTGGTAAACTTTATTACTGTACGTAAATGTAGTTATCAATTAATATATTCTAATTATTAAAATTTTTCTAAAACCACTTAGCTGATTCATTTTGAAGAAATAAAAATTGCCATCTTAGCTATCTTGATTCTAAGACTGCTAATGATAATCTTAAAACAAAAAAATTAATATTTTTTTGTTTTAAGATTTAGAAATTATTTTAAATTATCAAAAGTGATTTTGAAAACAAGATCTTATCAATCCCTTCAAATTCTTAATTTCACTACGAGTGTGGATGATCTGAACCTGGCGAATTCAGGTTAAAGTTCCACACTCCAATTTTTCAGAGTGATATAGACCCGGCTCATTGAACCCCATCTCTACCTGACGGCTGACCCCATCAGGGATATGGGCGACCCATGATGACATGAAAATACGCTACCGGTTAGTAGTCACTGAGTTTTTCCTAAATAAAACAAAAGTTCTTATCCCAAATTTCAGCGAATAATTATTAATCGTATAACATGGAATAATTATGTTTTCTGTTCTATGCAGTCTACTTCAGGATTTGCATTTCTCAACTATACAACAATTTGAAGGCAATCAAGAGAAGACAACGGCTACAAACGGATTTCTTCTAAATGAAGAACAATGAAGACAGGACTTTGCACATCTCCAGTGCGGAATGAATGTACTATAAAAATTCTTATTTATATTGTATTTAATTTCTATATTTGTTGTATTTGCTGTTGTTGACTTATCGTTATTGTTACTGTTTCGCAATCAAATTTATTGTATTTACTCTTATTGTTAATTTATTTAATTATTGTATTTATGGTTATTGTTAACTTAATTAATTTTGTTATATTTATCTATTGTTACTTAATTTAACTGTTTTCTTTCTATTAATTGTTAAATAACTCTGTAAATTGTATCTCTGCAAACTGCAAACTGTCTTATTTTAATAAATGGTGTTGGATACTCTCTCTCCTTTCCCTAGTAACCTATCACACTCCTTTTGCTAGGAATCTTTTAGCTTTTCTCTCATTTTCCTTTCGACTTCTCACTTCCTTTCCTTTTCCAAAACTAAATTTTAAAGTACAGCCTTCTGTTTCTTTGTTTTCCAGTCCAGTATTCACTGAATAAAAAACGGTATAAAGCTATAAATAAAAAAGGCGATATTGCAACTGCTTTACTAGAGGTATGGGACCAGGATGATACCTTGCTAGATTTTTCAAAGTGGTATCAATTCTGGCACCCACAGCTTTAGTTTTTAGGTATCCGGTCTCTTCCCGTTGAACTCCATCATTCAACTTTGAAAAGGCGATATTGCAACTGCTTTACTAGAGGTTGGTCCCTCAGTATCAGGTCAGTATGATACCTTGCTAGATTTTTCAAGGTGGTATCAATTCTGGCTCCCACAGCTTTAGTTTTTAGGTATCCGGTCTCTTCCCGTTGAACTCCATCATTCAACTTCCCAGTTGATTCAATCATGCCTGTTGAATAGTCTGTGATATGCTATAAAATTGGACACCGCCAGATACAATATATCCCATTATGATATAGCAAATTAATTATAACTAACTTCTAGAGTGAAAAACTTGATCAGTAGTTTTTACCGCAGCTATTCAGCCGACGAGTGTGATCTAATACTTTTTGTGTGTGCTCTCAACTAAACGGCGCGGCGGGACATTTAAATGCCCACTAAGGCCTTCAATTTACACCTTTGATAGAGTCAGCCATCAAGTGCAGAATGAGGTTCAACGCTAGGCCCGGACCTCTCTTAAAAAATCTCTTCAGATATGGACTTGGGAATTAAATCTGGATCCTCTAAATTGGAAAAACAGCACGCTTTCACCGCGATAGTCCTGCTATTTGGTATTTGAAAAAGATGCAAATCAACATAAAATTAATAAATAAAAAATAGGTATTTTCTCGTAATGATTTCTACTCTACCTCAACTTATTTTCAAAAAATTTTAATCAATAAAAGAAGTGATAGATCTAATACTTTTTGTGTGTGCTCTCAACTAAACGGCGCGGCAGGATATTTAAATGCCCACTAAGGCCTTCAATTTACACCTTTGATAGAGTCAGCCATCAAGTGCAGAATGAGGTTCAACGCTAGGCCCGGACCTCTCTTAAAAAATCTCTTCAGATATGGACTTGGGAATTAAATCTGGATCCTCTAAATTGGAAAAACAGCACGCTTTCACCGCGATAGTCCTGCTATTTGGTATTTGAAAAAGATGCAAATCAACATAAAATTAATAAATAAAAAATAGGTATTTGATTTCTACTCTACCTCAACTTATTTTCAAAAAATTTTAATCAATAAAAGAAGTGATATATGCTGCAAATTAGCATATATCGCTTCTTTTATAGAAAGATGACATAACTCAGAAGATTTTTTGATTAAATACGGATGCATTCCAAATCATAGTATAGAAATTAGTGATGAATTTGGAATGGTTTGCTAAGATTTGTAACTAATTACTAATTTTTATGCTGACGTTCTTCAGTTAAAATTTTATGATGATAGTTTTCAGGAAGAGCACTCAGTTCTCCTAGATCAAAATTATTGACCTCTTGCATTCCTCCCTCAGTGAAATCTGTAAGGAACCCAGCTTTTTAAAACATTTCTGAATAATTGTGAAACTTCTTGTCACCCAACATAAATCTCACTGCATCCAGAATAGTAAATAATCAACAACTTTCTTCTTTTGTTATAATCAGTTTGTTTAATTTTCTTTTACCTCTTTTTTACATATCTAAGCAAAGCTTAATCACAGCAATATAAGAAACAGCACGTGATTCTCAAATAAAAAATTAAAGTATAAACAAAAAACCAAAACTACCTTCTATTGCTGTGATTAAGCAAAGCTTAATCACAGCAATAGAAGAAACAGCACGTGATTCTCAAATAAAAAATTAAAGTATAAACAAAAAACCAAAACTAACAATTATAGCCCAAGTATTTTAATTTTATTGCAATAATATATTCTGGCTATAATTTTGCTAGTTTTGGTTTGATTTTTCTCAGTTCTCAGTGTTTGTATTTACAGTAATAAGTAAACCATGGATTTATAAGTCGTCAGCAACCATCTCAAGGCATAACTAATCAATGTTATAAGTTTCTCTTTCACAAATTCCTTTGGTTAATCTTCTAAACCTAAATAAAATTTAAGATTTTATTTCAACCAATAATCAAAAAGTGTCCATCTTATTAGAAACAGTTGTTCAAGATACAAGATAGAGAGGTGTCCAGGATATAGAGGTTTACACATATAGTAAAATATAGGATTTTGTCCGGTTTCAGGAAAAGTCGTTCAACATAGACAGGTGTCCAACTTGACAGGTATTACTGTATTAATATTTAACATTAAATTTATATAAATAAATCTTATATGATAAAATTTAATTCAATGTTGCAAATCTACAATATTTTAAATAATTATTTGTTTAATTTTAAATAACAGTATGGCAATAGGTTTTAATTCTGCACACTTATACAAATTAAGTGATTGTTTATTTCAAGTATTATTGATAAATTCATCACTGATGAACTGAATCCTTAAATTTCTTCCGTGTGAACAATATTCATAATTTCATATTAAAAAAATGATATTTCCTAAGACAGTTTTTGATTTCTGAGATAAGTATTCCTTCATCAGAATTGCACAATTTCTCGAGGTTCGTGTATTGGTATTACCGTAAATAAATCTTATTTTTCACATTTTATTATCAATAACAACAGTCTACGCAAATAATTTAAATCGTACCGAATTTTGATATATTCATGAAAATAATTCACCGAATATTTTCAAGGAAAATTGTACCATTTTTATAGTTTAAAACAATACATCCAAATTCTAAAATTTATTTGGTCGAAAGACAAGAAACTATAATAATCCATAAAAATAGGACAGTTAAGGCTGTGATAACAAAAATTGATATTAGATAAATTCAAGTAAAATGCTGACTTTAATCAATCAGATAAATGGCAGAAGGTTAGGAAAAATATTACAGATCAGCAATAGGTAGGTGACTATAAATTTCACATTAAATAAACAATAATAATTCAAATGAAAATAATATATGTCTAAAACACGCTTAATTAGTATAAAAGTTTACCAACTACGACGTAAAGTTGATTATGTTTAAACAAATCTTGTAAAGGCTCAGAATTAGGCTGACCACAGAACAATTAATCAAAAAACGGACAAGACTTGTTGAGATCAGATAAACAAAAAGACAGATGTAAACCGACTAAGTTTCGTGACTAATTGGTTTGGTTTAATTCGTTAATTATTGCGTGACCTATTTTCATTAAATGAAAACTAATTCTATCCTATTTTGCCCTTGCCTTACATTTGATTGTTATAGAATTTCACTGGTAGGAAAGCTAAATATGGAAATATGAAACCAAACTTTTTTCCACTTAATATATTTCTGCCTTTTTAAGAGTTTGTTTATTAATAGTATAGTACAGTATGTATTTGAAATTAAATAGTTTATTTTATTTATGCTCGGAATACATTTTTACATAATAGGCTAATTTAAACCTACTAATTTTGTTTCTTGTCCAGCCAAGTATATTTCCATTATAGATATCTAGATATATCATAGCTGATTGTTTTAAACTTTTGAATATCGGTCTAGATCAGGATTTCCCAAAGTGCGATCCGCGATGTCAGATCATCCGCGATCTTGAATTCATAGAGATTATTTATTTTTTGTAAAAATTTAAATTAATTTTATCATATAATTAAAAATTGTTCAGTTAAAAAAATGTATGTATTACTACTCCCAAATATGTTTTCATTATTTGGAAGCACTTATATATGCGAAAAAATTTTCTCAATCGTACTCCCAAATATGTTTTCATTATTTGGAAGCAGTTATATATGCGAAAAAATTTTCTCAATCAGGAGTATTAATAAGTCCAAATTGAGATCAAAATTAACTATGAACTTTTATAAGCGATGTTAAGGATACATTCAACCAACTTAGAACCAAGGCTCAATGATATATTTAAAAAAAAAACAACTGCACAAGTCACATACTTCAGATTAATTATTATTATTATTTTTTTATTTGAAATTATTTAATTATTTTTTAATTATTTTTGAAATGTGTTATTTTAAATAGTTTGTAATAAAAAGTAATTATTGTCATAAATAACTATTATGCTATAAAATTAGTATAAATTTTTCCCTTATGTTTAATATTTATCGATATAAACATATTTTTCCATAACACTTTTTTGGCCCGCCAAATATTTTGGAATTTACAATTTGGCCCTGCCTGGAGGATCCGAGTCCCACATTTCTAGTTTTTCAGGAATTTGGAATTTACAATTTGGCCCTGCCCTGGAGGATCCGAGTCCCACATTTCTAGTTTTTCAGGAGGGTTCGGGCCCGGCTCGTTGAACCCCATCCTTCAACCATCCTTTTGACCCCATCATGATGTTGCCAGCCTGTGTTGGGCTCTACAAGTGGCCTCCGCCAGATAAAAAATATCCCATGAGGATATGGCGTCTTAATCTACCTACCTAACTAAATAAATTCAAATACAGTGTCACATTTTCAGGCTTTTACTTGACAAGTTTTAATATTTAGGATAACTGGGTAATTTAATATAACTCAAAAACTTGCCAAGTAAAACCCTGAAGATGTGACACTGTATTGAATTTATTTCAGTATTTAAATCTCATTTTTCGACATTGGGGTTGGAATGGAAGTTGGCACGTATTTTAGATCTCTACTCTTTTGGTGGCCAAACAAACTGATAGAATAGAACTTGGCCCATTTTTTCACATTTTTGTTTTTGGTAGGATATCAATACTTTTTGTTAAATTGCTATATTGAATAGACACGCTAAATAAATAAATAATCTAAGATAGCTAAATAACTTAATAAAATTGTAAAACTTATCAGGCAAATGATTGAAGAGAGTCCACTCGCCATCCCTAACTTTTCTAGTTCTACTTTTCTTTGTTTTTAATGTAAGTTTCTCCAAGTCAGGATGGTACAAAGATCTCAGTCTATTATACTCCACAATTGTAGTTTCTTGTGCTTTGATTTGGCTTGAGTCAAAATTGATTAGATGAACTCAACTTAGCGTTTTAACTCTGGAGAGTGCTACATATGCTTACATAATTAATTATGTAAATATAATTAAAATAGTAAAAAAATCTTTATATTTTTTACTATTGTAATTATATCTTGTTTTTGTACGAATATATTCATTAATGTAATGAATGCATGCATATATTCATTAAAAAAGACTGCTATATAGGCGACGCCGCACCGCCAGATGCGACGCGCTCAATCGCTTGGGATGAAGTAAATAAGTCCCAAAATAATTGAAAAATTAACATTTTCAAAATTTTTCCTTTACCTGTATCGTAAGATCGATACTTGTGCTAAATTTGAAGTTTCTACATTAACATTTTCAGAATTTTTCCTTTACCTGTATCGTAAGATCGATACTTGTGCTAAATTTGAAGTTTCTACATCTACGGGAAGCACTATATAACTTTGATGAGTGAGAATCAGTGCCCAGATTTGCGATTTTCTGGGGCCTCTATCTCTTAGACACTTTGATATTAAAGCTTGAAATTTTTAACGGGAAGCACTATATAACTTTGAGAATCAGTGCCCAGATTTGCGATTTTCTGGGGCTTCTATCTCTTAGACACTTTGATATTAAAGCTTGAAATTTTTACAGGATCGTGAGGGAATAAAGCTTAACAACATATATAATTTTCGTTTTACTAGCTCAATCGGAAGGGAAGTTATGGAGATGGCAAATATGGCTTAAGTTGGTTCGTGTAAATATACACACGGTGTGCGTCGCGCGAACTTGGCCCGGCTTACTGCCGTGCGCCTTGATACATATACTAATATTAATTATGAAATTATATTTATTATAATCACATTTAGATTTTATATTTAATGAGTATAATAGAATAACAGAAAAAAGAGTGACTAATTATTGCTATCCTTTGCGATGTTTAAGTAAAAATATCAATTCTAATTTAGTTTAATAGAAAATTCATATTTTTTCATTACAGTTTAAGACATATTAATTATGGAAAGCTCTTTATATAGTAAATTATTATATATAAATTAAAGTTAATTATATCAAAAATAAAATTAATAATTAAAATTATTTTAATAATATAATTTTATTATTTTATCGTTTATTTGATTAAAAACCGAAGATCAATATGACTGTGAAATTATGTTATTTGCGTTTTGATTTGTATAGTTTATTCGTACTCAAAAATCGTTATATCCATCGAGAGCTACATGAAATATATATTTCCCACTCGAAGTTAAGATTCTTTTTTCAATAAGTTCAGTTCCGTTTAGTTGATCTCCATTGTTTAATAGTAGGACATACGTGGGTGTAGATAGTTTGCATAATGGAATTTGCATTAGCTCGTAGCTTAGTGATCTCATATTGGAAAGAGGAAGTATAAATAAATATGTATTTATTCTTTAATATATCTTCGTAAATATTGATCCCATTGGGGTTCTGATTATAAGAACCGGTTGGATGACCGGATGCTTAAGCTTCGCTTATATTTGTCGATCGGGATTCAATTCCAGCCTAACCTCCAGACTTTTTTTTCAGGAAGGAGCTTGGGATTAATCCGTTGAACCCTCATCTTTCTCCTAACTGACGATCTGATTACGGATGCTTTTGAAAATAGAAACTGCAAAGTGGTATAGCTCTGCCGCTCTGTAGTCTGTTTGAAGATTCCAGTGGTATTATCAATAAACTTCAAATTATCTAAACTATTGAATGAATTGCTATAAATGTATTAAGACTTTCACTTGGAAAATCTGGAGCCGGAGTCCTTTATCTCTTGATTTTTCAAAAAGTTCTGGATTCATTGATCCCTCTCCTGCAGTCATTCCGCCAACTGTTTTCTGAAATGACTGTCAGCCTGTGATATGCTCTAAAAGTGACCATCGTCTAAAGTATCCCCTATGTAATTCAGCTTATTCACACTAATCTTCTTATCGATACAGCGATATAATTTATTCTGCTAACCATCGGAATAGCCTAATCTAAATGCAAACTATATTACAAAATATTAGACAGCTTCAGCAAGGCGTTGATGCCAATGTGAACGCGAAGAAGAATAACGTCATTGCGTTCACGTTCAACGCGTGCGTTTGTAGAAGAAATCTGCTTCATCAAATCGTTACTTTCCTTAACTTCCCTAGATAGCATCACATGTATATGACATCATATTCCTTTATTACGCATGCGCAGAACACGAACATTCGGATCTGTAGCAGGTTGATTCGCTTTTTCTGTTTTATCAAAATCACTTCGATAGAATTGATTGATTCGAATTAGAAAAAATATTTAGATTAAATAAAAATGAAACAAAACTTTTCCACTCAGTGTGAAGTATCCAGAAATCATGCCTGAAAATATGGTATAAAAGTAGGTCTTCAAGTTATGATTTTTAACGTTTTTAACAAAAAATTTAATTATCATATCATAGATACAAGTCTAAGGAACGTGGATACTAAAAGATATGGCATTATATTTAGTCATTTAGTCACTATAAACATAAGTAATCACCAACGTGAACCTTCCTGCCTAAGCGTCGAATTTTCCATTTTCGACGTGTAGAAGGCGAACGAATGACGTCAATACAGAACCTTCCCTTAACTCACGTCTGGACGTGAGGAATTCTCTAGCGACGATTCAAAATGATGCGATGATTTCGTCATTTCAGCGCTCTACGTCATTCTCGTGCTACATGTTTACATTGCTGAAGCTGTCTATTACAGAATGAAAAGTTTTAAGTGAAATATTTTTTAAATACAGATTAATACAAATTATCTGTATTAATTTTAGATAAGTGTGTGGTGTCAAATGTTTTTGATTGATTTAAATGTGTTCATTAATTTAATTTTTTTTTTCAAATTTTACTGTTGCGCTTATATTGATATATTAATTATTTTTAATTTAATCTTTCTAGTGTGTTGATTATTTCAAAAAATTAAAACAACATTTCAAGTTCAGAACTTCGATCTACGACAGCTACTTTTTCAAAATGGCAGATGACAACAGCATAATTAAATATCTCATCTACCGTATTTATATCACACATCTACGAAAATCTGAAAATGTAAGTTATTCTTAAAAGTACAGTATTTTATTTACTAATAAATAATAAATTTAAACATTATATAATATCATTAATAGTCAAACGTGGTTGGCTGACTGGATGTCCCTTTTTCGGTTGAACTACTGTACGGATTTCTATAAATAAGATATCTTTAGAAAGGTCTAATTTTTGGATGTCTGCGACAGTGAAAATTATTTGTTATTAGATATCTTTAGAAAGGACTAATTTTTGGATGTCTGCGACAGTGAAAATTATTTGTTATTAATAATTAAAAAATTAAAGAATAAAAATTACATTAAAATTGTAGTTCTTCTAAAATGACAAAATTCGCAGATGGCGCTGTAACATAATAATGGATGCCAATTTACGATTCCCTCATCGATGGATTCCTTACACGAATTCGGAGGTGTTTTTCGTCGTTATATACAGTATTATAAGATTATATTTCCGCTCATTTATATGAGCGGGTAATTTCTAGTATGAATTATTAATTGTAGGAAAAATTTCTACAATTTTAAACCTATAACCGCTAGTTCGTTATAAAAATATGCAACTTGTGAAATTTTTGTAATCAGTATTAGTAAAAATTTGATTTCAATTGTTAATATTGAATTCCTATTTCTTGTAGTTCTAATAATTTTTATTGAAATTTTTTTGCGTAAAATTTTAACTCAATAATTTATTCAAATGAAATTTATATAATATGCTTTATGTTCATTTCCAGTGAATGATTCACACTCACAAAAGATTCGTTATTATACATTAAATAGCATTTATATTATAGATATCCAAGAGGAATGTATCTTGCCTAATATTTTTACGAAGTTTTTATAACTCCAAATTTTATCCATACTTCACTTAAATTTCCAGAACATTACATTAAAACTCAAACAATATGATTTAAAGAAATTTTTTTTAACTTATTACAAGTTGAGTATCACAAATCCAAAAGATTCCAAAATCCGTAACAGCAGGGTGGCCTTTGGGATAGACTCATTATTTTTAATATGAAAGATGATGCAATAGTGAGCGCGCAACCATGACGCACTGTCATAATTCAGTAAACCGTTGATCATTCTCATCCATGACTATTGTACTTATTATTCTGTTATGATGTTTTTGATATTTTTAGCAATATATGAAGACAGGATAGTATTTTTTTTTTTATTTTAGTAAACAGACGACGTCACTTTCCAATCAATAAGAATGATAACTGATAAGTGGAAAGGCGAAACAAACTGCCTACCTCCGTGAAGGGGTCAATTTGATTGTGGAGGACGGAGATCGACGGGCTGAGCCTGGATCCAATGATAAATTTTTCGAAGGTGTGGGACCCGAGTTCTCCAGGTGGAAAGCCATGTGGCCAATGAATCAATGATAGTGAATTTTTCTTACTTCTTTTCAGCTTCACCATCCAAAATCTGAAACATCCTCTGCCTCAAGCATTTTGGATTAAGGATAATCAACTTGTATTATAATCCAAAATTATTTGAGAGTTTGTTTCTCATCAGAAATAATTTTTATTTTTCAGCTTATCTGCAAATATCCACTTATTTGCAGTCAAGTTACTCGGAAGTAATTAGTTTCTGAATATAAAATTTGTCAAAAATGTGATTAGCAAAAATATTTTTAATGAACTTGGACTTGGCGTGGTGGGGGCTTACGGACATTACTATCCAACCAAGCGAAGTCCCTGGTCCTCCAGGTTGGGGGTTGAGCATAGGGCTAACAACCCTATCTTGTAAAATCTCCTCTTGTTATGAAACCTTACAAGCTGACTGACCGGAATGCCTTCACGAATAACTTTATACATTGCATAAATAAAAATAATATCCTTCTGAATATAACCTGCGTATTATAAATGTTTCTAAGAGAGCTTATTATTTTCTCGTATTATAATTTATTTTATTTAAAACAGGAATAAACGGATTTTCATAAATATCAATCACATTTTAAAAATTTTCTAATACTTGTGTATGAGGAAAACTTTTTGATTCAGTAGAAAATCTGTCATAAATGTACACAGCTTTTAAACGTGTTAGATATGTTATCAATAAGACGGACTTCCGTTAATGAACTTCGTCGTATAAATTTTTATTGTTTAAATTCAACTATAGTATACGACCTTTTTCCTTTATTCCAGTTAATATAATATTTATAAAAAATATCTTTTTAAAATCTTCCCATTTCGTATTGAATGATTTCAAAACAGAATGAACAAGTTGGCCAAGATCGACGAATTTCTCATATGATCCATTCCATTATTTGATTTTGCATCTTTGTATTTGAAAATTAAAATTTATCATTTTCAGATTTATTGGAATTAAACTTTTATTATCAAAATATTATCAGATTTAAATGAAATTCACGAATTTATAAAACCTATTATTGAGCTCTGCTAGACGATTGTGCTGCTAAAAATGATCAAAATAATTCGTTATTACTGTGTAATATCTGGTAATCTTTAGGTGAGATATCGTTTTGATAGCAAACATCCAGTCACATATGATTCAATATCGATCATTATCAATAGGCTCTGTTCATTAGAAGCTATCAATAATGTAAGTTACAGTATATAAATTCAGATCAGATAATATTTATGCGAAATATTCCCCCAAAATATGTGAAATATCAATAATACTGAACGATATGCATTGTTTTCAATAAACTTGAAATTAAAAAAAAAAACAAAAAAATTAAATAATATAAAGGATTATATGAGCGATTTATCGATCTTCATTAACTTCATATTATTAAGCTTATTTTAACAATATCTTGATGAATTTAAAAAATTAGTTGTCATCATATGTATCGAAGTTAGATAGACTGACAAATATGGTTTGGGCCATGTTTGTCAATCTAACTTCAACACATTTCGGCATAAATGTTTTCTGATTTCTATTTATTTTCTTTTTTTAAAGTATAATCTTTAATTTTCGACAGCTATTTTCAGAGTTTTTATTAGCACGTAAAAATAAAAACTTTGTTTCCAATACGACCTAACTATATTGGAAATAAAGTTTCATGTTTCATATATGATTAGGATCCCTGGATCCCAGTTTACTCATATTCAAGCACTTAGCCGCCAATACCGACGAATTTGTGGACACAAGATTCGAAGGCTAAAGACCACGATAGGATAGACTAGCCCCTAGTTTTTATGCTCGACATCATGAATAATAGAAATTCCCAACCCTAATCGCTGGGTTTATAAACTTTAATTGTCGGCCGGATGGCCGCGTGATAAAGCTTTGGTTTACCGCCCTGGAGGATCCGGGTCTCATACTTTCAGTTTTTTCAGGAGGGGTCCGCGACCGGCCCGTTGAACCCCATCCTTCAACATCCGGTTGACCTCATCATGTAACTTTGGTTTACCGCCCTGGAGGATCCGGGTTCAAATCCGGGTCTCATACTTTCAGTTTTTTTCAGAAGGGGTCCGCGACCGGCCCGTTGAACCCCATCCTTCAACATCCGGTTGACCTCATCATGTGTGTTGGCCAGATAGAGTATATCCCATGAGGATAAACCATCACAGGGTCCACACCCTGTGATGGGGCTCTACAAGTGGCCGCTGTCACATACAGTTTATCTCATGAGGATATGGCGGCGTAATCTAACTAGTCTAACCTAAACTTTAATTGTGGCTGACGGCAGTGACGTACCCAGAATCTTTGATACCCGGTGTGGCATTTTTTGGCCTCCGTATCCCCCTCCAAAAAAACACATCTGCTTTAACTTTCAACACGTTTTACTTTACATTCTGCGGCACTTACATTTACGAAACGTTCAAGAAAATGTGTGTGTTTTGGTTTGAATTTGAATTATCTACATATTGTATGTGTATGTTGTATTTAGCAACAAATTTAAAAAAAAAAGTTGCTTACGGATATCAATAATATTAAATGAATTCTAAAAATTGAAAATGATACAAAAATTTTTATACAAATATCTGTTAAATAATGATATTTCATGCTCTTGACCCCCTATTCAGCTTGGTGCCCGGGATGGCACTCCCCTCTCGCTCCCCTCTGGGTACGCCATTGATTAGCGGTAGCTTTTATAGACAGATTCAAAGGAAAATTTCCAAAATATGACAGTAACTCCAAAAATTAAATTTAAAAAATTGATTTTTTTGTCGATAGATGGCGGGACATTCTTTTAGTTTTTTTTTATTTTGATACAATAATTAGGATTATTTTAATTATTAATTTTAAATATTTTTTATTCTACAGTCGATAGATGGCGGGACATTATTTTTTTTTAATTTTGATACAATAATTAGGATTATTTTAATTATTAATTTTAAATATTTTTTATTCTACGATTAAATATCAAAATATTATTTATCTGAATGAATAATACCTTGATTAATTATCTATCTATACCTTTGCATTACTGTCATATCTGCTTTATGGTTTTTATTTAAACAGCTTTTTTCAAGATTAATCCTTAATTTTCGATAGCTGTTTTCAAAGTTTTTACCGATATAATATATCGGTGTCCATACTATTGAATGCCCATAAAATGTTTCTAAATGACTTGATTAATAATATTAATAATATTAATCAAGTCATTTAGAAACATTAAAGTTTAATGGTATTAACGGAGATGACCTTTGATCTCAAATTGCCGACGAGCGGGATTTTTTTCTTTATATTTTCAGTCTTGTTGATTTCTAAGTGGCGAGGATTTTTTTGGCTCTAATGTAAGCTGCCCACTCCTGTGAAGGGACTCTGTCTACATCGAAATAGAGATTACGAAATTTTTATCTTGTTGATTTCTAAGTGGCGAGGATTTTTTTGGCTCTAATGCAAGCTGCCCACTCCTGTGAAGGGACTCTGTCTACATCGAAATAGAAATTACGAAATTTTTACTGTTTATTAAATTAATTACAGGAATACCTCGATTATCGCGGTTTCGATTATTGCGATTCTCGATTATCAGAAGGAACATTAATATAATATTTAAAATAAAAATTAAATAATTATATAAGCATCTGACGATGATTTAATTCTTACCGAATAAATGCTGGCAAAATATGATTTTTCAAACAACTCGATCGATATTTAAATATTTTGGATGAACGTATGTTCAGTTAAAAACCAAAAGATCTAGAATTGCTATTAAGTCTGTGAAATTACCCATTACAGTTGCAAATGACACGTTTATTACAATTAATCTTTGCACAGCATCTTGAGTAAAGAAGAATTTGATTAAGAGTATCTGTATCAGTTAATGGTTGAAGTGAATCAAACCTGACAGCTCAATAGCTCTATTGATGACAAGAAAATATTTCATTCATTTCAGATTTAATTTGTCATTAGACATCGAGGAAAAAAATAGAATGGATTTTCGGATTAATTCAGAAAATTGCGCAAATTGTCATTTAGTTGGTGTGTTGTTTTCGGAGTATGTTTAGTATATTTTCATCCCCGGGGCAGCAGATAATGAGAACTCTATAATTGCATGCTTGGCATTTTTGTCTTAGGATGGCAATGTTTCCTATCTCTTCCTGTCAAGTTTATATAAAACTGACTGTTAAATGAATATTAATAAGACAATATCAAATTGCATACTTCTATTTTTATCACGATTTTATAAACGATCGTAAAAAAATATTAGAACAATCGCTGAATAAAAAAATTGAAAAAAAAAAAAAAGAAATTTTGCATCTTAAGCAATAAAAACTGTAACGAAAAGTACCAAATTTAGAAATAAAATAAAATAAAGCTGTCACTGCTATGATTGAAATTAGAATAAATATAGAAAGTATAAAATTATAAAATAAAATTTTGAATTTTTTTACCATATTATAAATAATGATTTTAAAGTTTTAATGCTTTTTAAAATTCTTTAACTTCTCTGCCGTTATTGTGTGTCATGCACCAATGCATAAGTTATTATGCAGAGAAAAATTAGTATAACTTTCGTTGACATATGGCTTCCACATTAATATGTAGACCACAAGAAGGTGAAACAGCTGTGTGACTTTATCGAGTTGTTCTGCAGTTGTTGACACTGCTAGTTCTACGAAATAAATTGCAGCAAATAGTAGCAGAAATGTGTATTTTCTCCTATTTGCCTCATTAGGATTTCTTTTACTCGGGCATCTCTATTTTTTTTCTTTTTATTTTACTGTCTTATCGATACTTACTTATAGTATATCCAAGTTTTTTGTTACATACATATTCAAATTACTTTTACGTTACTTAATATTATGTTTTTTACTTGCGTGTATCTAAATTATGTTTAAATTAGTATTCGACTCCATATTAGGTGGCTGTTGATAAATTTATGTTTACCCATTTTAAAAGAAATTCCGTAATTTACACTGTATAAGATAAACGAGAGAAGTACGCAATTTTTATTTATAATGTCGGATAAAAGGATGAGACGAAATGTAGTCTAATAATAGAACAACAGTAACGAGATGTTTAATTGAAATTCTTCAACTTATTGAAGAATTCCATCCATCCAGTTCTTTAAAATAATATAAAGTAGAAATTTTACAAATACTTGAATAGAATTGTCCATTACTCAGTTTTAAAGCCGTACAACGCGGGGGATACGTTCCGCGTTAAATAGGAAATCGCGTTATACGAGACACGCGTTATCAGACGATTTTATGCAAATTTAAACTTGTCTCTGAGTTCCAACACTGATCACATATTGATGATGAGATGTGCGTTAGTTTCGAATATGATTTTATTGTATCTAGAGTGTTAACTTGTTTTAAAGAAAGTTTCTTTTAATAAAGGAAAAACAAAACAGAAAACAAGTAACTAAATTTTAAAAAATATTATATACAAACAGATTCCGAAAATGCGGATTCGTATAACTCGACGAAAAATTTGTTAAAGTTGTCATGGAAACGAAACAAACATCGTTTGGTTTTTATTATAATCAAAGGATATTTATAAGTAACGGGTAAGTAACGTTAAAAAAATTTATACTACGCGTTATACGGAATTGTTTATACTGCAGCGCTTCTCAACTATGGGTCGCGACCCCAAATGGGGTCGCAAAAATTAAATTCAAACACTTGAATTTCAGTTTATATGTAATTTCACAAACGCCCAATATTTAACGTATGACAACATATGAATTTTCAGTGTAGTTGGTTGATTGTGTTCATCTTAATAAATGTGTAAATGATTTATGTACTTGTATGTTTTATTTCATATTTAATACCTGGGGTCGCGAAAAATCTCGTAATGAAAAATGGGATCATGAATGAAAAAAGTTTGAGAAGCGCTGGTTTATAGCGTTGTATGAAAACTAGTCTCAATTTTTTCGTCGCATTATAGGGGAGTTTACTATACTATTTAAGTTTTTAATAGGTTTAGCATCATTAGATTGTTTCCTATACTAAATATTTTCGTAAATTTTACTGTTATCCTTTATTATCAATGTAGTTATGTTATTAATCCCAAAATTCTATTAATAAAGTCACTCGAGTGTAACACCTAATTCGAAACAATATTAATCACAACACATTTTGCTCGTGAAAGGGTTTACTGTAGTGAATTTAGTAAGCGAAGTTAGCTTATATTAATGATATGTGGAAAATGTATCTGAATGTTGTGTGCATGAAAGCAGATTATTATTTTTTCTTTTAAAATAACGTGAAATTAATTTCTGATGATGATTTTTTATTACTAGCTGTAGTTTTACATAAGTATAGACGTATGTTTTTATTTTAATAGTGTGATAATATTCCGATATATATATATATATATATATGCAGTGGCTATTAGAGAGGGGGACAAGAGGGCAGCTGTCCCAGGGCCTTATGATTTTAGGGGCCTCAATTTATAAGTCAATATTTTTATACTGTTCGAGCTTCAGTGTTTGTGAAAATTTGAAGTTCTCTATCAATGTTTTCGCGTTACTTGTACACTTATCACTGTTTATTTGTCAATTTTTTTTTTAAATTCAAAATTATTAGTTACCCTGAGCCTCGCATTTTCTCTGAAAGTCCCCATATATATATATTTAAATTCAGAATAAAACAGACTCATTCTCAGAGTAAGTTCAAACAAAATCTTTAATTAGAATAAATTTTCTCATATGTTTTAGAAAAGTAAACATGGCAACACGAGCGAATATTCAAAACATTAGCCAGAGATCCGCATACATTAATTCGTTATGTATTTATATTACATTTTGAGTACCTTTTGAACTTAAAATTTATCTTAGCAGGTTGGTTTAATATTTAAATTACGTTTAATGCACACGGAATTGAAGAAAGGCTTTCATGTGTTTATTGCATTTTAATTTTCAAAGGAATATTTTCTTTTAAAAATCAAAATAATACGATATTTGTTACCTTTGATGTTTCTGTAGTGGTTTCGAGTTGTATACTTAACTTCATTTTTTTTTAAGTGAAGCGCTGTTATGACTCAAAACTTCGCGAAACGAAAAGGAAAAATATTGATTTTGAAGTCATCTCTTGTATAAACAGGAAGTGTTCTTGCATACTGGATTAAATTCCTGCAATTGGAATGCCATATTTTCTTTTCTGCTGGAGGGTTTACTAAATAAATGTTTGTGGAAAAATTAACTAATCCTCCGATAAATTTACAAATTTAAATAGTTCGCAAGCGTTCAATTAATGGATATAATTCGAATAAATTAGATTTTATAAACTATTATTCCTCTCGAAACAAACGCAAGACATTACTCAGAACTGGCATGCCATTAAGTGGATGTTATCTAGAGTTAAACAATCTTTTGTTCTTAGGATTATCTCACAATGACATTTAAAGCTACTCTCTTCAGCATTCTATAAGAAAATTCTAAACTTTAAAAGGAAATAAAAAACTGTTTTTTTTTTCAGTTTTGTAGAAATAATTCAAGAGAAAAAGGAAATAATTCAAGAAAATGTAAGAATGTATAGAAATTGATTTAAATTTTGTGGCAGATAAATAAAACAAAAAAATGTGACTTTTATTCTTCAGTATAACTGATCTATAAAAGTTATATACAGATAGGTAACAGGATAATTTTTAATTGAAGCAGAAAGTTTTTCTATTTTTTTTTTTTTTTTTTGAAGCATTATCTGTAGCTTCGGGCAAACTAAAATTGATTAAAGATTATATGACCTCAATATCCGAAGGGAATTACAAGTAGAGTTGTAATTAAAAAGAATAAAAAGGGATAGAATATACTAACTTAGCTTTAAAAAAAATGTATATATAATGATTAATGAAAATCGATATTAATCTTTAAGAAGCACAATAAACATACACGAAAAATAAGCTACTTAAAAATTTCACTGAAATAATTTTTAATTAAAGGATAACTATATTGAAAGTAAAACTATCAATAGTTGTTCTTAATATAATTAATTCAAAACATGTGTGAAAGGAAGTATTTTTGCTTAAAATCAAATTCTTGGCCTTATTAACCGAATGAATTGCGATCTTTGGAATTCAGAATCGATGGTCAAACAAACCAAAAATATCGAGCAAGTTGCTTTGTTTTAAAAAAAATCGTGCAGTTAAAAAAAATAATAGCTAGACAAAAATTTTATTTATCGAACACGATGATGTAGCATGTATTTTCATTTAATACTGAAAGATCACTAACAGTTACATAAAAATTGTAAAATGGAAGATCTTAATCTAGTAATCCAAGCGGAAAGTGTTTTTAGGTTTTTTTTTTTAATCTTCAAGAATAACAATTCCATTAGCCATATTATATAAATGACAATTCTGATGTTTATTTTAGTTTCCAACGTGCATTTTTTTTAATATAAAATTCAAATTATGGATATTTTTATCATATAGAAATTCCAACTAACTGCAGTTTATAGAATATATTCCAGAATTATAATTTTCATATTGTTTATATTATGTTGCTTATATATATATATTTATATAGGGGAACTGGTCCAAAATGATCTTTCAGGGGTGAAACGATCCCCAATTGTATTTCCTTAAGTTTTACCGCCACTTGTTGACAAAACAGCAAAGCTTTACTTCGATAAACAAGATGGCGGTTATGTCCTATAGTTAGGTTAGGTCAGTGTATTTTGGGATGCACCATTTCGACTAAATGAAAATCAATGCCTGCCAATAATACAGTATTAACTATCTGGTGCAAAATGCTCTCTATGGGATCATTTCGGACAGTGGGTGTACAAAATAATCCTTTGGCATGTCTTGAATTTTTATTTTTTCTCTTATTTCGAATGAATAATCCTCGAAGTGTTTAAAATATTTTATAGTTGGAAGAGATCTTCCAAAATAGATAAAAATAATTAATCCAATAACTTAATTTGAATTTTTTTTTTTTTCGGATGTTTGCTTAAGGGGATCATTTGGGATCAGTTTCTCCCTATATATATGCATTTAAAAATACTGTTAGTTTTATTTATAAATATCTAATATGTTTTACAAATAATAATAATAAATTAAAATCACTAAGAATTCATAATTTATTGATCTACAAATGAGAGTTCAGAAGATATTTTTGAAATTTTTAATTATTTCATCCCTCGACTAATAACACAGAGCTATTGAGCTACATTACGAACAATCCGTCAAACTGCTTTGACGGTTGTTCATAAGCGGAATACAGGTCGAACACAAAGCTTTGAGGATATCAATAATCATCTCTATGACAATGATTCATGAGAAATATGACTCGGCTCAATGTTGCATGATAAGGATGTTTGAGAACCGTTCTGTTTCTTGTTCATTTACAGTTCGATCTTCAGTAAGCACGCTATTTTCTTTTTTTTTTTCGTATATAATACCACGATATCTTTCTCGCCACGTAATTTCCAAAATCTAATATAATATAAAACGAATATGGAGAAAAGATTCTGTTCTAATCTGCATTTTGCTCTTCTATATATGATCCGTTTAAAAGAATCTGATATTCGTCCGCCTTTAAAAATATAAATGGGTCTAAGTGATGCTGAGAATTTAAAAAAGTTTATCTCACTAAAATTAGATTAAATAGGAAATAATAGCAGTTAAAATTGGATACATTATTTTAAGCAGTCACAATAATCACATGGCAGTGTGGAGAACGTATTGATGGATCTAGACCCCGGATCGTTACCTCGGCAACTGTGACGTCACAGTATCGACGGAGGTATTCTCTTATTGGAAATTCTGGTTTTGAGGGATGTAAGGATATGACTATTAACATAGCTATAATATTAATGAAAATGCAATAATGAAATGTCACATAGGCCTCGATTTATTTAAACTGATTCAATTACCAGCAAGTCTTTATATCTAAAATTTTAGCATTACTATTATAAATGTGAGAATAATGCAAATTTATGCATAATAAGTAGTTAGTTCAAATTTATAATATTGCAGATGGCCGCCCTTCATCGATTCACATTCTTCTAATTTAAAAAAAAAAAAATTGCATTCTTTCTCGAATAATGAGTGATTTGTAATTTAAAACTGTCTCGTGAAATGTCACATAGGCCTCGATTTATTTAAACTGATTCAATTACCAGCAAGTCTTTATATCTAAAATTTTAGCATTACTATTATAAATGTGAGAATAATGCAAATTTATGCATAATAAGTAGTTAATTCAAATTTATAATATTGCAAATGGCCGCCCTTCATCGATTCACATTCTTGTAATTTAAAAAAAAAAATTGCATTCTTTCTCGAATAATGAGTGATTTGTAATTTAAAACTGTCTCGTTATTTCGATTGGTCCATTAAAATTCAAATTAGCCAATGCGAAACCAGTATAGGTTGTTGTTTTTCGTGCTGCCAGGTATAAAAATTTATCTTGTTTTATTTATTGGAGGTAGAAAAATATTTCTTTCGTATTTAAATTTTAAAATTATTATATTCGAACACGTTTCAATGGCAAAAAAAGAAATAAACTAAATTTATTCATAAGAGATGAGGATTTTTTTTTCTTATTTCGTGTTATGGCGTTATTCATACAAATATTCAGAAGCCGGTCATTTTGCAAATACGGAAATTGAAAAAGGTAAACGATACTTGTATACGACAACATTCCATTTCCGTTATCGCAGGCGTGTCTCGTTTTTTACGTCGTAGATCTGTTTTCTTCTTTTTTTTTCTTTATTTAAGCGGCAACTTTCTACCAGAAACATCGCTGTAAAAGTCGATTATACAGACTCGCTTTCCATACAGGCTCGCATAACTTTCGAATGTTCATTTTCCTATCCAGAATTATTTAACGACACTCAAAAATAAGTCTTTTATCCCTTTTAATTATCCTATAATGAATAGTAATCCGGCTGGATAAGTATTTCGAGTCATTAACAACTCGTAAGACGATTAGTTCGATTCGCACTTATGGTGAAATTCTAAATTTTTCCTTTTTCCTTATGAGAGTTATAAATTTGAAAGTCTCGATTTTGAATTCCAAACAAGATTTACTATCAGACGAATAACTTTTGTATTCTGAATTTATGTCTCGGAGGATATTCTCAATATATCATAAAGGATCCATCACTAGCTGCAGTGATGACGGAAAATTCTTTTTTTTTTATAGAACATAAGGCAGTAAGGTGCTCGAAAGATACGTTATTCTTTGTTACTTTCTTTAATATTATTAGTATTTAGTTGCTATAACTGAATATATAATTTGCGCCATTTATCTAGAGGAAATAGTATTAAATGAAATTTATTGGAATTTGTATACAGTGATTTTTTTTCAATGAGAAAATAAATTTTAATACCAAAGAGAGATATCTAGATTGCAACTGCTTATCAGATTTTATCTCGAATATAAGATATTAATCAAAATGTAGAAGTGGAAAAAATAAAAAAAAATTGATTTTGAGAATGAAAGAGCATTAAAACGAATCACAACATTTATAGAAGTGGAACTGAAGTCGATAATGTGAAAATACGAAAATATATATGCAATCTATATATTCAATAATGACAAATCATAGCAGAAATGCCTTCAGAAAGAAAATAAATGAATTCAAAAATTTTCAAGGAAATAAATGAATTCAACAAAAATCTAAAAAAAGGAAATGGAATAAATTACTGCCAAGTGTGAAAATATCTGATTAATGCCATTTTTCTGCATGAAAATAAAATTTATGCAAGTTAAAAACAATAAATTTTTTTTCCTGTTTTTTAAAACTCCATATCTCTATCATTTTTTAGCATATAAAAATATTTTAAAAAAGTATTTTAGTCTTCCAAATCTACGTTTGTTAATAATAAAATGCAATCTGATTCAATAAAATTGGAATTTTATTATATTATTATTTTTTTTAATAAAAGACGATAGTCTGAATTTATTATATTTATCTGATTCTAGAACTTCAAATAGTTGTAATTAGTCTGGCAAGGCTTTCATCTTTAAATATTATTTATAGTTTTAAATCAATATCACTTCTTAAATGTTAGTTTTGAAGAATAAAATAATTTCTTAGAATTTACTGTAAAAAATGATGAAAAGATGAGGATTAAAATAATAAAAAATTAAACTAAATTCATTTATTGACATTAATTTAAACAGTTCAATAAAGGAGTTGGTTTTCTTAGAAAAAAAATCTTATCCTTGTTTGTCATGAATATAAAGGGAAGAGAAGCAAATGTTTTCATTAGATAAGAGTTGTAAAAGAATTTTTATTTTTGAATGAAAGAAGGCTAATAATGAATATTTTTATAACAATGGAAAGAATGGCATTAAAAATTAAATAAATAAAACTAAAAAAAAAATATATAAGAAAATTAAAAGAAAAGTTTCTTATATTTTTTTGACTATAAATTATAAAAAGTAAGAAATATTAATATGATACTGAAAGGAATCAAAAATATATTGGAAAACTCAAGAATGGATTAACTGTTCATCAACATCTATATTATTAATTCATATTCTCTCATGAGGAATAACTGTGAAACAAACTTGTTAGAAGAAAAATAAAATAGCACAAGTTTATAAATATTTTATTAGTAATAGATAATAACTTTAGATCTATTTTTAAACTAAAAATGTGTGTTAGAGTGATATTTTCAGAAGGGATCTTCCATCATGATTATACAGATGATGGAAGATCATCTTGCTGAAAGCTCAACACAAATATATATATATATTTTTAATACCAGTAATACTTTTAGGACGAAAAATATAAAATGAAAATTAGTAAGACTAGTGTAAAAGGATATAAAATATTGAAAAATACATGTGAATGGCTTAGTAGGGAGTTTGACCTTACACCATGAAGGAATTGTTTGCTTCAATATCTTGGAACACTGCCGATCTTGCCAATAAATTACATGTGTGGAAGATATTTGTCTTAAAATAACATTGAAATGACCTTAGTTTTCTCCTATTTCAACAAATAAATAAATATTAGTGATCCATAAATCTATGAATTCATTTCTTAATTTTTAATTCTCAAGTTTTATGATCAAAGTTTGACTTTATTTGACAAAAAATCATTCGTATTTTACATTATTATTATTACTGTTATATTTAGTTAACAGTAAACTGTCCATAAAATATTTATTAAAATTTATGACTTCAAGATTAATACTTATCTATAAATTTAAATTATAATTATTTTTTATTTTTTGAAGTTAAAATTACACTTCAAGGTTATCTGTAGTAACAGGACATTTAAAAAAAATAATAATAAATGGAAATGAATATTTAAAATATTTTAATCTAAGTAATTTTATTATTAGAATATATTTTTGAATTCTTGTTTTTCTTTTGAAAAATCTTGAATTATGTAGAAAATTTTAAGCATTTTAAATATGTACATATATACAGTTTAAAATTTATATTTAGAAAAAAATATTACATTAATAAAATTTTTAAGGTTTTTAATTCTTTTTCTAAACAATAAAAGTATTTAATTAGACTTTGTATTTACTCTTTATTTAGATTTTTATGTGAATATAAAATTTTAAAAATTAATTTCTGTTTTAGAAATGTGTAATTTGAATAATAATCTAACAGCATATCATTATCAGTAATAAATTAATTAACTTTAATCCTGTTATAATTACTGAATGAACATAACAATTATTTTATCTGTTTAACAAATGAATGCAGATAGATATTCTCATCAATGGATAAAAGTGAAAGAGAAATTGGAGGTAATGTGAGTGTGTATGTGTGTGTAAATAAAAATTTTCTTCAGAATGGAGAGAAGAGATAAGAGGATTAATCATGTCTTGTATCCAGGAAGTGTTTACTTTTAATCCTAAACTATTTCGTACCGAATCCAGTATGTTTTAATAAACACACCTAAGGAAAAAAGTTACATATCGAGAGAAAACTGAAAAGAAGGAAATCGATAGGAAAAAAACGCCCTTTAAAATTTAGAGTCAAACATCTCTTGTCGTATCTTTTCTACAAGAAGAGAACGTCCCAAAAAGACACCAGGTATGCGACGTTATTGGAGAAGGGGTTTGATGTTGAGGCCAGTGGCCGCACCACCTTCAACTGCGCGTGCCCGGCATTGTTTCCATGACGACGAATCATCGGCGATGCTCAGAGATGTAGTCACAGAGTTCGATCGCCCACCAAGTCCGTACTAAACGTACGTAGATGGGATTAAACCGAAAGCATAAATGAATCTGACTTCCGACGGGGTTTGGAACTACGGAGAAAAGTCGAAGGAATATTATGAACCGAATGATCTTCAGAGTGACAAAGGCCAAAGCTGAAGGTTGATATTGTGAAGGATACCAGATTTTGAAATGGTGCCAAAAACCGAAATGCGTTGAAGTAAAGGGACCGAGATGCGGTAGTGTTGGTCAATTGGTGGGTTTTTGAAAGGGCAACAATGTTCCAGGCCATAGTACAGTTTCGAGAGACCCAAACGGTCTCTCATATCAAGAGCAAGGGCCATTCGTCGAATTCATCGGCGGCCAGCACCAGTTCTTCAGGGTCTTCATCGACAGATTCTTCCTCGACACCAGCCAGACGTCCCAGAAGAAGAAGATCCCTTTTGTATCAAGTACTGGTGTCACCTCTAAAGAAGAAGTCTGACTCCAGTAATCATCATAACCCTCCTCCTTATCTTCAACCTATGTTGATGGATAAGGTGAGTGATTTATTCGTTTTTAACCACTTCTTTGTTAGTGGTAGAGTGGTTTAGAATTTATAACATTTAAGTTAAATTAAAGGATGTTTTGAAGGACGTTGATCTGGAGATCTAATCTATTTGATCTACAAAAATCATTAAAAATAATAATGAACAGAATAAACATGCAAAATGTTCATAAAAATTTTTTTTTCTTGTATACTAGCAATTTATAAAAAGTTTGTGTGTGTTTATAGTTAATATTTTTATATTGCTATATCTTAAAAAATATATTATGATTTTAGTTAATAATGGATATAGTATATTCAATTACCAAAATTTGTAATTAATTCGCTTTAATAAGATTCCATAAATACAGCAGATTGTGTATCTAAAAGCGTAGAAAACTGTTTATTTGCCTAGCATAATTTTATACAAATATCGGTAATTTTTAAATACTTGTTAAAAATGAAAATGGGTTGTATGAAGCAATTTAAAAATTAGTCATCTGGAAAGAATTGTTTTGCTTAAATTTTTATGAGTAAAAATAATTAATTCTAAAATCTGTAATTAACAGTGAGTTTGCTTTGACTGGTATACATTAGTAATTTTATCCTAAATAATTGTTAATGATAAAATAACACATAAAAGTAAATCATAACGCCTGTAATTTGCATCTCGGTGAAGATCGTTTACTGTAAGGAAAAGCTTCTTTTACAGGGACACACATATATTAACTATACAATAATTTGCATTGGTTATAATGCAAAAATATTTCCTGTTTTATAGGAAAATTATAATCCGTAACGAATTATTTCATAATACATACATAGTTAAAAGCTGAGAAATTACCAATCGCATGAAAAATACTGCGATCATTCTAGCATGATCACTCAAACCCGTTAGACACGAATCGTCACGCAACATTCTTATCAATAGACATCAGAAAAAAGTTACTAAAAATGAATACGTCTTATCTAGGTTATATAGTTTTGTATGAATAACTCCTTAGATAATTTCGATTATTTCCATCTTGCGATTCCGTCACGCATAGAACAGATATTTTTCTAATTTTGGTTTCTGAGATTATAAAAATTGAAATCTGTTTAAGGTTTTATTTTCTAACAGAATCAGTTAAAACGAAGTATAAACTTTGGAGAATATAGATAGATATGAATATTTAGTAAATAAACAATAGAAAATAATCATTCTCCGAATCAGTTGATGGATTTATAGATTAGAAAAATTGTAGATAATATCTTTTTACTATTCAAACGAAACTGCACCGTCCATTTCCTGTTAGCTTTTCGTTTCTTTAGTCATGCGAATTGGCGGTTTTGTTCGAGAACATTTCCATTAATTTTGTCACGAAACGATGAGGTGTCATCAAAAATCTAACAAACTTGAAAACTTCCAATTAGCTTTTTCCCCTCCCCTCTCTCTTTCTTTTTTTTTTAAATCTAAAAAACATTTATCTTGATCGTAGTTATTTCCTTTAAAAAGAAATGCATTTATTCAAAGCTATATAATGGCATAAATTGCATGCAGAGTTCGAATATTGCAGAGTGGGTGTAGAATATGCAATTTTCTGCATCCGATAATGCAATTTAACACCTTAAAGACTACAAAACACATTATCACGCATCAGCATGCCGCGTTTTAATGATTTATAATCTGAGAACTCGCAAGTGCGAAAGATTTAAATTAAAATCGTTATTTCTTGAATATATTTCGAAGGTTGGAAAACTTCCGTAAACTACCAACAAATTTATGGAGAAAACGATAATGATTTTAAAAATTTTATTAAGATATTCCAAAATATGTTAAGTATCAATTTTCTCCCTTTTTTAAAACCAGAATACCGCGCATTTTCTATGCTAAAATAAACATTTATTCTTAATGTTTTTAATGCTGTAAGCATTTAAAAAATATTACCGAATCGCTCTAGAATCGAATGCCATTAAATCTTTACAGATATTTGTTTATTTAAGAGTTATAAAATTATTTTTACACCGCCATCAGAAAAGTGACTTTTGAATGACGAGTCGACATCTGTCAACTTTCATCTGGAACCAAAATAAAAATGAAAAAAAAAAAAACCGAAAACTGTCAAGTTCAGTAATAGCCTATTGAGAAAATTTAATTTATGAAAAAAGAAAAAAAAAATAGTATTAAAATTATCTTTTACGTTATTCTAGTAATATAATTACTATAATTTTATTTAATAATAAAATTATCTGATTTTTTTTAAGCAGCCAGATCAATAAAATGAATTAACTTATGTTGTACTTACGTTTTAAAGTTTGCGAGAAGTTTTAAAATTGAATAAATGCTTCCATATCGAACAGCTTTTTAATCAATAACAAAAATAGGAAACCGAATAGAAAATGAAGATAAGCATTGCTTTTGGTAATGACGTTGGTTCACGTGTCGTATATCAACCAATCAGAAGTCGAGTTTCGATTGGTTTATTATTTCCCGGAGAGAATACTACGATACAAATTGTCAAGACCATCGATATATGGAAAATCCATTTATCATTCCCTCGAATTTCACTTAAAAAAAAAAAAATTTTTTTTCTTGCGTTATCGTCAAAATGGCGCCGGCTTACTTTCCCAGCTTCAATAAAAATTTCATAGCTTTTAACCGCAATTAGAATTTTTAAATTTCGATAAGGATTCGAATAAAATTTTAGATTATTACTGTGAAATTTATTAAGTTCTAAATTAGATTTCGGCGACATTTTTAGAGTTTGCTTTTACTAGAAGAGTTTGTAAAACAACTTTGTAGTATGTATACAGTATTCACGTTCTAACAAAGATCAATATTTTATAAGAAACTTTGAAAAATTTAAAGGTTCAAAACAGATTTATTTATCTCGTAAACATCATTTAAAGTATCGCTAAAATATATTTTCGGATCAAGAAAATTTCATTTTTATTTTTATTTATTTATTTATTTTTTTCATATTGTATATAGGAATATATATGTTACAAATTTTGAATATTTACTTTAATGCAAAATCTATAGACTTTAGAAGCAATGGAAAATTTCCAAAACGGTCGATATTTCCGGTGTCTGAATGACAGAAAAAATTTCCTTAAAGCAAGCAGTTTTATTATTGAAAACTGGCAGTTTGCATTTTATCAAGTATAAAATGTATTTGTTTAGCAAAACCCGCCGTATTCAATTTGAAAAATATTGAAAATAGCATTTTATATGTTAAGTAGCTTATATATAAGTATATAAATAAGACATATACAGTAAACTATTTTTTTATAACTTATACTCCTATTATATTATAAACAAACAACATATCGTAAAATCAGATTTTTTACGAAGCAACAAATAAAATCTGCTTAAAATAATCTTTTTTTCTTTTTATAAAACGATATAATAAATTTTTAAATACATTTTGTATAATTAATAATTTATGAATTTTTTTAATATATTAAAAATTATTACTGGCACGTATTTTAAGAAAAATTGCGAGGAGTATCATATTCGACGATATTTTTATTTGGACGAAACTCTACTAATAAGATAAATTGATTTTTTTTTTGGTATGCTGAATTCTGTTGCAGTTGAAGGATGCAGTTAGTAATCAAGTTCACACTCTCCAGCAAACATCGTACGAATTGCGAATTTAAAGCAACAAACTCTCTCTTCCCCGATGATTTATATAAATAATTTTTCTTGTATCCTAGTAAAATTAACGAAAAAAAAAAGCGTAACCGATTGGTAATGTCTGGAAGGGTGTGATTAAAATAACCATTTTTCATAATTTTTTTTAAGTTTAAAAAATCTTACATATATATTTTTTCAATAGCGGCGTCGGGTTAACGTTAATGGAAAGAGTTAATTTAATGGTTTTTGATTCATGTGGGAAATTATTATTACTAAAATTATCCAAAGTAATCTATAATAAAAAAAAGATCAAAAAAAAAAAAACTTCGAGAGTTCTAATGGAATTTGATTAAGATAATTTTGACTTTGAAAATGCGGTTTGAGGGAGTTAAAAATTCTCCATCTTCTCTTTTAGTTATAATAATGATTTATTCCTATATCTCTCTGGGCAATTTTAGATTACACCCAGCCTTGCTAAGAAGGAATTAATTGGTATTAAAGTATAATTTATTTTACAAAAAAACTTCATTCTAAGAAAATGGTTACTCATTAATCATATGAAAATAATGTTTCAGAATCTGAAAATTATACTGTGGAATAAATGGAATAAGTTTTAAAAAAACTAATTTTAAGTTCGGCTAAATCAATTTTTGTATGTTTTTAAAATGACATATATAGTATTCATATATCAGGAGATTATATAAGCATGCATACAGATATTATAATATAGAGTATAACTATTTTTTTTATTTAACGTTGCATCTCATTTTAAGTAGTTAGCTAATATATTTATATAGTTTCAAAAACAGATTTTTACAAAAATTTTCTCGCTAACATTTTTCCTATTGATAGTTTTATGAATCAAATGATTTTTAATAACTTTTCAGTGATATTTTATACATATACATGTATACAGTATATGTATATAAGGTTATTTTAAGGTTTTATATATATATATAACATTAAAATCTTATAGAATGTAAGATTTTTAAGGCTATATATACATATATAATCTTAAAAATCTTATAAAATATATATATTCTATAAGATTTTTATTATAAAATATTCTATTCCGTTTCCTTTTCGTGCATTGGTCAACATATTTTATCCATGTTTCGAATTCCGGCAGCAATCTTTCAAACCGCTGTTGCATTTTTAAGTAAAAGGGAAAAAGGCCAACCAACTTTCAACGAAAGTCATTTCACGTGCATATTGCACCGAAAGCAAAAAAAGGACATTCCTCGAACGTGACTCACACATGGAAAAATAAACGTATAAAGGAACGTGAGATAAAGAGGTATGGGATGTCTGCTTCCTCAACATTTGTTTAATATCCTCCAAGGAATTTCGAGATGAATATGCTGTGTATGAGAAACTTGCGAAATAGCGAAGGGTAGAACCTGTCTCATCAAGCTTTTCCTCTGCCCGAAGAGGAAATTTTATGTGGTTTTTATGCGCGTGATTACGAGCAACGTCCGCAACCGTTGCTTGTCATCGATCCTTTTGATTGTTTGTAGTTTCTTTCATTTGGCGTCTATTTACCAAGAGCTGTTTCAATCTCATCGGGACGGATCATAAAAATTGATGAATCCTATCGTTACTCGCTGCAGAAATGATCAAAAATCTTTTAATTCCCAATCCCTAACGGCATTTCAGCACGCTAACTGGGATGAAGTCTTCAACCAAAGCATAATTTCCATCGATGGCAGTTTAATAATTTAATAATATTCCCTCATCAATGATAAATGATCGAATTTTAAGGTATTACATAAACGTCTTATCTTGATGCCGATATCATTCAGTTGCTATGGTGACGGATGTCGTGACAGCTAGACCGTCAACTAATACTGTCTCCGATCGTTAATGGATATAAAGGAACAAATATGGAAACAAGAAGGAATCGTTAGAATCTTACGGTCATAGAATGATGCCAGAATCCTATTAGTGTCTTGCTGATGCCATCTGTTTGGAAATTGATGACGTCAACACAATCTCTTAGTTTTGAAGTTATCCATAAAATTTAATTGTATTTAACTTATAGCACTTTCGCAATTGTACAATATATCAATAGCATAAAAATTTAAAAGGAAGTTTTGTCCTTAAAGAATAAACAAAACATAAAAAATAGAAAAATTTATTATTTTCTTTTCAAAATTTCAAAAAGAAGGAAAAATTTAATGGGATAAATGTGATTGCCATAAATATTGCATAAAACAAAATAAAGGAGTGCAAATAATACAATAAAGGAATGCAAAGAAAACAATATGCTAATGAATTGTAGTATAGTAAAAAGAAATGTACTTCATATGAATAAAGTAAAAAATTGAAAAAATAATAATAGAATAGTAGAGAAGCATTAATGAAAAAATATGGAAGAAACTGAATACTGTTTTCATATTCTTTAAGAAAAACAATGTATGAAACTACACCTTTGCTAAAACATCATTTCAAAATTTGTTTTAGCAACATAATCAATAAAAGTCCTTGGAATTTTATAATTTGAAAATAAATTTTAATTAAGAATCAAAATAAATAAATGTGAAATACTTTAATTTCCCTGTTAGAAAACATTTTAATATTTTTCAACTAATCCATGGGATTTAGTAAAAGCATTAAAACTTTTAATGCACAAAAGTTAGTTTTTATAATTAAGAAAATATTTGTTTTCCATATGAAAAGTTTTATTCAATAGATTTTAATCTATGCTTTAAAATATTAATAAAATTTAAATTTTACATTTTAAATTTAAATTTTTGATAGCATGGATTCGTTAAATATATTTATTTCATTTTTTTAATTTTTATTTTACTAATTATTATTTTATAACAGCATGTTTTATAATTATTATTATTTTTTGTTTGCATGTACAGTTTGTCTAGTATTTTAGTATTTTTTTTAACATTATCATTATTAAAATATAACAAAGTATGCTTTATAAATTTCTATTTTATTAAATATCTGTTAATTTTTTAATTTAATGTATTTTATGTGTATATCTTTTGTAAATACAATTCTATCACAAAAAAATGACTAATTAATATTGCCTTTTTTTTATTACCAACTTTAATGAGATCACTAAGGCTTTTGGAGTGTCTTTTTCCTTGAAAAAACAGCTGATATGATTCTGATACTCTTTTTTTTCAGAATTAATGGTTAATGAGATCACTAACATTTCCATCCCTTCCTGGAGTGATATCCATTACAAGAGGAAAAGAATGAAAGTGTTAGCTATCTCATTAAATGTATGTTTCAAAATAAGGAGCATCACTTAGTTTTACTGGGATTATATTTTCTCTTACAAGCAAAATGAAAATCTAAGTTATATATTTTTATTTTCTTTGTCAATTTAAGACTTGGATTATCCCTTTTCTTTTTGGTTTGCAGTTTGTTTTTTATTGAGAAAATTGAAACTTAGGTTTCAATTTAAATAATACATATATTCAGTTATTGTTAGAAAAAATAAGTACTTGTAGTGTATATAAATCTATACTTTTTTTACTGGCATTAGTCTACATCAGATTCTACTTTCCTAATTTTCTGATGATACGAAAATACTAAACAAACTGTACAAAGAAGTACTGTATTTAATTAATTTTTTATTAGTTAAATAAAGGTGATCCAGGGAGACAAGCTTTACTCAAACATCTTCAAAGAAAATTTCCTCAATTTGCCGATAATATTGGAAGGCAATGTAAAAAACCCAAGGTAAATTAATATACAGTATATCAATTATAAAATATCAATTTTTATATTGGAAACAATTAATATACTTCAGTTTAGTATTAAAAATCACTGTCTTTGATACACTGATTTTTCAGAACCAAAAAAATAGTTTGTTTTGGTTCAAAAATAACATTTAAAAAGAATCAGAAACTTTTTGTTTAATGTAGTAATGGATTTGCATAAATACATAAAATTTATAATTTTCATCATATTTAACATAAATATTTTTTATAATAATTTTTTATGAAGAGTAAAAATCATAAGCTATAATCAAAACTAATAATTTATTATAAGTATTCTATAAATGAAAATATTAAAAAAGATTCTATAAATAATAAAAAAGAATGAAATATTTTGTAAATAAAACATAAGGTATACAAGAATCACAAATATAGATCATTTTTCTTGAGGCATTATGTACATTTTATACTGATTTATAAATATGAATGAATGTAGAATTTTAAACCTGAATTTTAAACATTTTATATGTGAATATAAATTTTAATACTTTGCTACTTTTAAGACTAAAATATAAGAGTAAATATGATTAAATTACAAAAATATTTATCAAAAAAACATTTCTTAATAGATATTTATTAATAATGGATCAATTAATGATTATAAAATTATATTTTTTGATAAAGCTTTTATAATTTCAATAGCATTTGAAGGATTTATTTATATATTTTTCAATAACATTGAATTCAGTTTGAGTTTATCAGTTGAGAGAATAAATCCAAATGGAAATTATTTTGAAAAATGTTAAGATAGGATATAAAATGATTATGAATAATAGAAAAAAAGGAGGATGCTATTGAACAAAAAGCTTTTCCTGATTTTGAAGAGCTTTACGTCAGAGAAACATTATAAATGCCTTTAGAGAGTTGCATCAATGGATAGTTATTCAATACAATGAAGACAGCATAAAGAGACATTTGAGAGCATTTTGAGCACTCCTGAAGAAAACAGATGTTCTGTCTGATTAATTTTATATCATTATTATTAAAGTTAATGCATTCACTGTTGAAATTCTTAAAAGCTTATAGTTTAATCTTTTTTTATATATACAATAAAACATTAGATACTTTTCTGTTGATATTTTATTTATGAATTTATTTAATACAGAGTGAAGCATTAATAATAGATTTGTTGATTAATTATTTCATTTGATATTTCTATAATTAAAGATTTAAGTTAATAAATTAAATAAGTAATATATTTGCTAGTATGTAATAAATTATTAATGCATGATATACAAAAGTATTAAGTAGAAATCTTAGTTAAAGTATAAATGCAAATAATAAAAATTAAGTAAATATTTATATTACAAATTTACATTCATCAATTTAGCATTTCAAATTGCATATAAACAGTTCTAGAAAATGTAATTTGCCATTTACAGTTCATTTATTTATTTTACATTTAAATAAAAAATGAGAAAACGGAAATATTGCTTGATAGTATAATATTACATTTACATCTTGAAGTAATTAAATATCTAAATTACCAAGAATAAACTCTATAAGAAACACAAGCCTTTAAAGCTGGCATAAAATCACAAAAACAGATTAATTTATCTGTTTTTGTGATTTTATGCCTGCTTTAAAGGCTTGTTTCTTATAGAGCAAAAATAAATATTTAATTTTTCTTTAAATATCGATATAAATTAATAGCACTGTATTTAAGTTATTGTGATGTAAAAATTGTGACATGTTTAATTTATATTAAGTAAAATATAAATATAAGTATAGTATTTTAATATCAAAATAAAAAAATTTTAATGAAAAAATAGTATGGATATATAGGGATAACTACATTAAAAAAAAAAGTTGATTTGTTTGAATGAATTAAAAATTATATTTTTTAAGAACATGGTTTATTTTAATATCATATTACAGAAAATATTTTGTAATTTACAATTTGTAATACTAAAAAATCCAGTATGTTTTTAGGGATGAATGATTATAGTTTTGCATTGTTTGGAATTGGTTGTTTGGTTAATATAATATTTAGTTAATAAATTAATATTCTTTGTATATTATATAGAAAACTTTAACCATATAAAAATTCCATTATTAATTTATCTAAAAATTAATGATGCAAATCAAATAATAATTTATTTAAGAATTGGTAATATAAAACTTATCCAATTGTTAATTTTGAGCAATATAAATAAATTCAGAACTTTTGATAAATACTAGTTTAGAAACGTCATAATCAAATAAGTGAATTGAAGAATCGTTGCAGCTCTTCAATTATTAATATATATTTGGAATAAATTTATCTACCTTGATCAGTTATTCATTATATTCATTCTGAAAAGAAAACTTATTCTTCTTATTTCAATTATACAATTGCAACTTGAGAATTATTAGCTTATTTGATAATTTGACAAAATAAATTTTTAATAAAATTGAAATTATGTAAAATTACAGAAAATTCAATTTAATAAAGTTAAACTAGCATCATAAAAATTACAGTTAATGTAATTTTGTTCAGATAGTTGTTAGATGTGAAATTTCATTAAATATCTATCTACTTATCAATGAAATTACAGTATGTATGTATGTATGTATGTATGTATATGTTTATTTATATAAAATCACATACATTTTTTTAATAAATTTATTAAATTTCCAAGTAATTATTAGAATTTATTCAATTTCAATAATGAAATTTTAAATGTTTTAAGAGTTTCTAATTTTACATTTTATGGATATTAAAAATTAAATAAATTGGAAAATTTTAATTTAATATTTGATATCTGACAAAAAATTGCTTTCTAAATTTTTTTCTGCGTTTAAAATTAGAACTAACATATTAAATTAGTTTTCATTATTCATTAATAGTATTTTTCTTCTTTTTTTATTCCATCTGTTTCTCCCTCTCTCTCCTCTAAATTTCCATTTACCTTTTGTCTTTTTGCATGAACAATGAAAGAAAATTAAACTGTTGACTGTTAAATGACATTTTTTTAATAGTAGTTAATTGTGAAAATATGAAATTCAATTTAAAAAAAAAAATTTGAACGATTCTTTAAAATTTTTCCATACTTGAATGAAGTGTTATAAGAAAGTATAAATTTAATTGAAAATATATTAAAGCATCACCAGACTGTTTTTATAGAAGAAAATTAAAATAGTTATAAGTTAAAATTAAACTGATTAAAATATAAAGAATTTGAAAATAATTACAGAATATAAAAATTATAAAAATTTTAATTAATATGTTGTATCAGTTTAAGTGAAATATATTTTACTAGAATCTTAATTACTAAATATTAAATTGGTAAATTAGTAAATTTTCTAAAGGAAAGTGTTGTTAGAAGTTATAATTTTTGGAGATTTATTTGCTAATTTTTGTTTTGCATATATGAACTACTGTATTATTGTTTGTTCAATAGAATTATTTTGCAATTCCATGCCAAGTTTTAAATATAAAATCAGGACCATCCGTATTGAAAGAAGATAAATGTAGTGGCAGAACAATGTAATTAGCTGGTAGTGAAGATGAATGACAAAGTTGGAAGAGATGGATGATCAGTATAAAATGCTAGAAGTGAAAATTGGATAAGAGGAAGGAAAATAAATTAAGGTTCATTCAAAAATATAGAAATATCCATTTAATGCCATACACATGTACGCCAATTTATAAGATAAACTATGATATAGAATAAGTTGCTATATTTTAATGATTTCAGATGAAGAATAAATAATACGATAAGAAAGTATCTATTTGATGAATAAATTGTAAGATTACCTTATCTGGCTTACCTCCAATGTTTCCACAATAAGAAAGATGGCAAATAAAAGCTTAAATTGGCGTTGGGTGAATAAATTTCAAACTGATGAAGATGTATTCTCAGCTTCACATCTGTAACTGCACTGGGAATTCTACACGTCAATGTGGATTCTATTGATAAGCATGCGACTGGAAACGCAATATCAAAAGAAATACAGATTTATATTTGTTTGAATTGGAATAAAACGGAGATATTTCATTAATCTAAAAACACTATATTTATTAGGAATGAATCAATCGGCCATTAAATGAATATTCTTGCATAAGTTTTAGGATAGTAGTAGAAATAAAAATTTGGGAAAATCGACGTGTCTAGGTATCTTGACCTTTGAAGTAAGATCGGATCATTCAAATGTCCAAAAATAGTTAATGCAGAACTACTATTCCTTAGGTTATATACTCAGAAAAAAGTAAATCGCTACTGCATGAAGATAGGAACAAGAAATTTTTCCTACTAGATATCACATTTTTTCTACCATAGAGAAAAAATTCTAAAAAATAAAATATATATAGTATTATATATATATATCGTACCACAATATATTAAATTTATAGCATTTTATAACATATAATAATAAATCATCTTAAATGCCTAGACAATTTAATTTTTTCTTATATTTTGTGATATTCAAGAAAATTAAATATAGAATAATATATCATTTTTTAATATTAAATTGCTTTTCAGTTTATAGTTAATTTTTATAAAGTTAACGTAATTAAATTATAACATTATAAGCATATACAATATTAAATGATAAAATAAAATACAGTCAAACCCCGATAAGACGCCACTATCCATTTGGGACGATTGTGGCGGCTAATCGGGGTTGGCGGCTGTATTTGTTTGTTTTGGAAAAGTGATTTTTTTAACAAAAATTCTGAAGCAAAACTATTAGAGCTAGTGGACTACTATGATTATGCCTATGCCATATTATTTTACCATATTGCTCTCTTACTGAAAACAAGAAAATGATACATTGTATGATGTTATACAGTAATGATACTTAATTTTTCATGTTCCATTGACTCATGGCAGCGACAAATAAAATTTTATAACTGCAGTTTAACAGGTCGTAATCGGTTTATTATAGTTGTATTTAGGATTTTCAAAAAAAGAAACATAATAAGTTTCTGATAATGGTTCCTAAATGTTTTCTGGCCAAAATTTCTTATTTTAAGTAGTTTTTAAAAAATTTATTTAAATGAGTATTTTTTGGAAAATTCACTTTTTTCTTCCATTCTTTCTCTATATTCTAGATTACTAAGTTGATGTTGTTCTGATTATATGTTGAAATAACAATTATGCAAATTTTTTCAAAAATTAATTTTTATAGTATGAACTATAAAATACAGTAATACCCCAAAGTTATGTGATAGGTGGGACCAACGAAAATTGTGTAAGTCGAATTTGCATAAGTCAGGGTTCAACTTTGCATATAAATATCTATAAATTTGGTTTACTTGGGACCAAGGACTAACAAAACCACTAGTTTAGAAGAAAAATATTTAATAAAATTGCAATTCTTTATACATATTAATACAAAATATTAAAAAAATAAATGAGTTACGTAAAAAATTATTCACTTTTACTTAATTATCAAACCATAATTTCAGCATTTTTTCCATCTCAGCAATAATACCATGATGTTTACGAATTATGCTTGAGCATTTTTCATCATATTGAGAATTCTTTCATTATCTTTTATGATTGTTCTTACTGTGGAATTCCAGTAGCTCAAACTTCTTTACCAATTCACAAATTTTCATTCTGTTATCAAAATTCTTGATAATGTTAACTTTACATTCAAAAGATATTGTAATCCTTTTCTTACTTGGTGCAGGAGAATCAGATTTACTTCATTTGGACAACATATATTTTTTAAGGGTTTAGAAAACATAAAACAATCTTAACTTTTGTTGATCGTGCATGTAGAGTTCGCATAAAACACATGCAATGCACATCACAACAAGATAGCTTGCAGCAGTATTGCCAAACGAAAAAAGAACCGTGTAACTCCGAGTTCACATAAGTCGGGGTGTTACTGTATTAAAATTAAAAAAAAAAAGATAATACCAAAATTTTGCTTAATTAAAAAATTAAAATAGGCAATATTTTTTATTAATCATTGATTTTCTTTTACTTCATATTCACTACATTTTTATCAAAAAAATGAGAAAATATTGATATAAATAAAGACCCACCATTAAAAAGGATGTGCACTTTTATTTTATTGCAAAATAAAACTAAAAACTTAAAAACCTAACTGCTCTCGTCGGTGTTCAAATAATTATTAAACAAATACTAAGTACACACAAGCAGATCTTATGTTTGAAAGTATTGGTCTGCTTGTATGTGCTTAGTATTTGTTTAATAATTATTTGTTTTATTGCTGCCATTCCACCTACTGCCTTTCCTATGCTTTTCCTTATAAGTCTACTAGATTCTAGAAAGTGTGATATGGGGAGTAATATGGGAGTACACCATCGAGGAGTCCAATTAGAGCAAAATAAAGAATATATAGATGTTTGTTTATATATGAGATAAGGCAATTTTTGTGTATGTTTGTTTTTTATTTATATAAATTCAAAAATTTGTAAAATATTAAAATAAAAATTATTGAAATGAAGATAAAACATGTTAATTAATATAAACTGTTAATAATAATGACAATTTTTCAAAAAATTTAGGTAATTTTGAACTGATTACATGACTTATCTTAATTAATATTCAATAATTAAAATTTGCATATTAATTGGATTTTATCAATTTTTTTGAAAATATGGTCCAATTTTCTTTGTTCATGAATTGTTTTATTCAGAGAATCACCATTATCCAAAACTAGCAATTATTTCATTGGGTGACTAAATCTTCATATAGAAAAAATTGTGTTTAGATGATTTTATAAACAGAATGAAAACTTCTGAAAAAATGCTTACATTATTAGAAAGAGAATAAAAAATCATAATAAACTGTGAAAGTTTCAAAATATTTTAATGAAAACTAAGTGCAATATGATAATTTAAAATTTAAAATATAAAATGATAATTTTATATTTTAATTTTTGCACATTAATTAGTCTTAATTTCATTAATTGCCAGCATATAAGAAGTTAAGATTAACAAACAATACACCAAACATAAATAAAATATAATCTTTTAAATGTTGTAAAAAGGGTTGCGACTTTAGACCTAGGTCTCACCCGGAGACAATGACCAAAAAAAAAAAAAAAACTGTATACTTCGTAGTATAATATACGTAATTAGGGTTGCCACCCCAGACCTAGGTCTCACCCGGAGACGGTGACAAAAAAAAAAAAAACACATACATACATACATACATACATACATACATACATACATTCAATTAATATAATATGTTAATTGAATTAATAATTATTTATTATATTTTAATAAATTGTCTATTTATGTAGACTTTTCCATATATATTTCTTGTCTGACATCGCAGCCTTTACAAAATCAGCATTTTCTGTTTTTTTTTTTTTTTTTTTTTTTTTTTTTTTTTTTTAATTTTTTTTTATTTATATAAATTATTATTTTTAAAAAATCACATTCCAAAATTCCTACAAATTAAATACAATTCTAATGATCCCCTTATCTATCACATATCATACTTACTATCCACATTACATAATATTAATAAGGTATTTTTATTAACTATTTTTAACATTTTATATATTTTTACGTGTAAAAATAATAACAGATAAACAAGAAGAAAAATATGTAATCTATATCAATTAACATGCAATAAATAAATTATTTTTTATGTAGATTTTTCCATGTATATTTCTTGTCAAATATCACATCCTTTACAAAATTGGCATTTTGTGGTTTTTTACGAATTCTTAAAATTCTGGATAACTCATGTCGAAATTAAGTTTTGTGCATAATTCTGCCTTTACCAGCTCAATCCGCATCCTGTTACGGTTATTGGTCCAAGTATTTCATATAATCAAAAAAATTCCTTCCACATATGCATATAAGTTAGATCTTTCCTGATTGACCATAAACAAGAGCCACAGGCAAGCTAGGCCATTGCAGAGAGTAGGGACAACTATATGGCATGTAGCCAGTACTGTGCTTGCGCCAGTTGAGGATGTGGACTACCAATTGAGCCAGCTATTCCATAAATGAGATATGTGTCACAGACCTCTTTAGTCCTTTACACGCTTTGCATATAAGTTCTGAATTTCTAATAAACAATATTATTTATTTTTATAATTATTTGCAGGATTTACTACACAACCCAGAGAAATAATATTTAAACCCAGTGCCCAGATACAACTCTCTGAAACCCAGAATCTCCAGGTCAAATCCGGAGAGGTGGCAACCCTATAGGTAACCCTCATATAACACAGTAGATAGGTTCCTAAAAAAATTCCTGTTGTGTGAAACTGTTATATGAGACCTGGAGCCAATACAAAAAAGGGAGTTATGCTCCAAAACTGATTAAAAACAAATAACTTCCTTTAATTCCACATAAGAAACTTAATATTTATTAAGAATATTAATAAAAAATAGGAAACCTAAAGAAAGAAAAAATATATATGTAAAACAAAAAAAAGGGAAAAAAACATACAGCCTATGTAATATTCATTTAATAATTATATCTTCCTTACCACTGTTCAGTTAAAATGAGAATATTTTTTCTGCATTTAAAGTTTGTGTATCATCATCTCTCTTTACAAAATCTGTAATCTAACCCACTACAAAATAGTAATTTCTTAAAACATATCCAAAATAAATTGAATAATAAAAAAGTTTTTTCTTCTATTTCACATTCCTCTGTTGAAGAATAAAAACTTTTTTTTATCCAAGAATTAAATGTTTGGAACACAAAATACTCAATGGTTGACAATTAACTTAATTTCAAATCGAAAATAGACTGCATATTGTCCCTCTCACGATAAACTAGAGAAATTTTATTTATGATTAATTTTAGCAAAATATTTTGCAATGATTGCATTTTGTGGGTATTGTGTGTCCATAATATGGATTTACAAAAATTAATGAAAATGTTTTGTGTTGTAGGAGATTAATGTAATTTTCTAAATCTGTTAAGTAAAAACCATGGTGTAGAAATACTGTTTTATATAAGGGTTACCTGTATTTCTTAAGTATTCTAAAAATGATAAATTGACAAACCTATAATCTGGTTATTTTTTAACAAAAACTACTTTGTTGGAAAAATGGTTTTGGTGAATTTTCAGAACTGTTTGTTTCTACTGTTTCAACCAGTCCAACAAAGTTGAGGAAGAGATCTGAATTGGTTGTTGGATCTCATTCACTTGTGTTTTCTTTTTATTGGGATTGGTGGCAGGAACTTTCATTTCCAATGTTTATGGTTCTGTTTGTTAAGAGATGTTGATTTTAATTTCCTCTCCTGTCAGTTATATGAAATGTACTTCCTCTCTAAAGCATTGTTTATGAGGTGTTTAGTAATTTATCAATAGAATAGTTGAATTTCTTATTCAAGCCAAAAGGTCAGTCAAAAACTAAATATAAAAATCTATCTGTTTTGTTAGTTTTTACATTAAGTATTAAACACATTTTTAAGAGCATATTTCAATTAATTTGTATTCTGATGTAAATCTAGATTAGTGAACTATATTGTTTTAAATTTTATATCTATACTTTAACAATTTGATTTGAAATTTATAATTAAACATTCAGTATATCATTGGTAATATCCATATATATTTAAGAATTGTTATATGTATATTAATTAAATTAAACAAAAGAAAGTGAACATTAAACATTTCAATTTAAGAAATATAGTGACTATAAAAATAGTTCCACTGTAGAAGTAGTGGTAGCATTTGAATTTTTGATCAATCATGGAGTAATAGTTCAGTTGATTCTCCTGTGCAGTCCCTGTTTAATTGTTTATAAAATACACACGTAAGTTGATATTCTGGAGATGAGTCTGTGAGAAAAGGAGGGAAAGAAATGAGAATGAAATCTCAATTTATTTTAAGAAATAACAAAATTATCTCTATAAAATCCAATCACACATAATTGCATACAATTGGCATATAAAAATATAATGACATGTGATTGTCATTGACATACAATTTTATATGTAATTGCTGGACCATTTTAAGTTTTATCTAGGCCCTAGGCAAAAGTAAAATATGAGTCCTCTTCTAAAATTAAAAGGAATGTAAAAACAAACTTAAAAATTCACTGACAAGGGGATGTTCAGACATTCGAATCAAGGGTTTTTTTGAAATTTTGCGTACTTGTAGTAGTCCCCTAGGACAGTATAATGTTCAAGCAAGAAAGTGCACAAATTCGAGCATTGTCGAGAAAATCGAACGAGAAGTTTCGCGCTAAACTCATCTACGAGTTTTCGAATTAGAATGTATAAGTTCTGGTACGCAATGGATAGTCTCTTTGGTAAATGTGCGATCGTTGATTTAATTCCCGATTTCTTAGTTTTAGTTTTTAATTTGCATTGTTTTTTATGGTATAAATAGTTTTTTGTTTTAAGTATTTTACGTATGTTTAAATATTTTTAGTCAACAGATGGCACCATTACGTAAGAATCACGGATCACGGTAAGAATACAGTAGAGTCTCCATAATCCGACACACATGGTTCCGGAGATTGTCGGATTATTGGATGTTCAATGAAAAAAATGGAATTACACAAACGAATACGCTCAGTTTATTGACTTTCCTGTCACTACTATTGCTACTCAAATCTTTTACAAAACCCTTAATTTTATCCCGATTTTTTTAATAATATAAATGATGGCTCGTCCAATACCATGAAACGAAGTCAAATTACTAAATTCTTTTCTCCCAAGTCAAGTTTCTTAATTATTTCTGCCTTTTCGACCACAGTCAATGTCATATTTTCACTTTTTCCGATTTGTGACATTATGTAAATTTAAATAACACACTGATACAGTAAAAACACTATTTTACAGTAAACAGTGTACTGAACTTAAAAATAGTCCGATTATAATGCTTGCGCAGTGAACGAATAGCGATTGATAATTTATTTTACGTCATTTTTTCTTTCATGGTCACAACTTCGCAGTGTGTCGAATATATAATAGAAAATATACGAAAATGGCCACTGAGAGCTATTTCCAGAATCACTTCCAACTAATAAAAATATGATTACAATAAACTGTTTTGAATTTAATAAAAATATTTTTACTTTTTTAAAAAAGCACTTTAAAGTTTTATTATGATGATGTATAAGATTGCAAATATCTGTTCGCTGGCTAATCTTTTTTTTTATTTTACTATTTCTTTTTGTAAAAGAAAGTTTCACAGACTTCCTATAACTTCTCACGTTATCAGAACTGATTGTCCTAAGAATCACGTGATATTTCGAAACATGTTAATTAACACAAACTATATATGCTTAGATTGGCTAGTACGGTTACATTTACTGTTATTAATCTTTAAGATTCTACTTCAGGAAAATAAAAATTTAATAACTTAATAACAATTATGTGTTCTTTCAAACTTTATAAATTTTAAGCCATAAAATTTTTATAAAAAGTTACACTATATTTTTTGGTGGTC
>AYEL01067586.1:0-11674 GCA_000484575.1 Olivierus martensii
ACTTTCTAATTTTAATCAATAACTTCTCTATATTAAAATATAAATAAATATTCTGTTAATTCTAAAACTAATAAATTAATTGTTTAACTAAATTGTTAGCTTTATATATTTTATGCATTATAATTAGAAAGTGTTTTCAGTGAATTAATATATAATCATAAAATTAATTTCCAAAAACAAACTCTTTGCAGGAAAAAAATTTATTCAATACAAAAGTTTTGGTGATGTATACATTCTTTACTATTACAATAATTAACTAATTCTTATAAATTAAATTCTTATCAGTAACAATAACATTTATTTGTAATTTATTTTCAGAAAAAAGATTTTGTAAGAATGAATTAAATATTATATTATTAAGATTCAAAATATGCTACTCCATTTTTAAACAAATGTCAAAAATGAGTGCAAAGAGCAGGATAATAAATAAATAAAGATTTTAGATTTTTCTTTTTAATTTAAAATAAATTTATTGAAGTGCTTTCGACACTCTGGGTCCTCATCATCATCATTTTAAGTTAAAAAAGAAAAATATTATATTACTGAAGATGAGATTTAATATCATTGAAAACATTTTATATACTAAGAAGGAACTTCCACTTGAAATAAGAAATTAAAATAATTAAGTCGAAATAAGTCTTAATAAAGTCGAAAGTCTACAGTGTTTTTTCCACTTTAAAATAGTGCTAATTTTAATTTCTAATTTTTTAATTTCTTAACATTTTATATTGAATAAAAAATGCTTTTTATAAAATAAGAGCAAGTTTTTGGAATTTATTACTTTGTATTTGCAGAATAACAATGAAGATATAAAATTAATCAATATTTTAGTCTTAAAATTTCATCCAGTGATTGTCTTTTTACTTTGCCTCATAGCATTGTTTATTTCCCTCATATTGTACCAGGTAAAATAATCATTTATACATTATAATACAAACAAATGAATTTCATTCAATAATTGGCATGTGAAATTGTTTTCTTAAAAGAACATAAGATAATCAATACTGATACAATAAAAGCATTTTTTACAATATCTAATCTAAGTTACATTTATATGACACAAGAATAATTCAAAATAATTTGATGAAAATAATTAATTAAAATTTCTATTTTTTAATTCATGCTTAAATTATATTAATTATTATTGTTCATACTAATTTCTCATCATGAGATGTATTTACTTAAAAAATTTATTGAAACAAATATTCTGTTAGAGCTCTAAGTTTTACATAAATTAAATATTTTTATAAAATTTTTTAATCTTACTTTAAATTTCTGATTGAATAATGACTTACTACTTTAAACTATCTAATAAAATAAATTATTTGTGATAAAAAGTAAAATTATTTCAGTTTCTGATATTACTAATGAAGCAAATACTGTATAGAAATAAGTCTAAACAAACAAAAAATAAGCTATAATTTTATCTAATTTTTTAGAAATCCAAGTGACTTTTTTGGAGGTTTTTATTAAAATTAAATTAAAAATTTTTTTTCTAAACTATAAATTAAGTATCAGAAATATATTTATACAATTAAATATTTTCTTTTAATCTAAAATCCCAATTCTTCAATTATTGAAGATAACAAAAAATAACTTGAGGATATTTGTAAATATAAAATTTCATATATGATTTTATTTTACTTTAAACATTTATAATCCATTATATTTATAATTTCTATTTATAATCTATAGTCCTTTATTATGATTTTTTAAACATTGACTTAGATAAATCTAACTAGGCCTATGAGACATTATTTTATTATATCTAAATATTAAATACATTTTTTTATATCCAATGTCACAATCATGGAAGATCAGTGTTATGCAAATTTCATAGTTTAATCAATGCTATTTTAAAGCATATTATGTCTTCATTGTTTCTCTATTGACAAAACAGTAAGTTATTTTTAGGATATTATTCAACATGAAGAATTTTGATTGGAATGTATTTAATTTATTATGAAACTATCATAATGAAAATTTAATAGCTAAAAGAATCTTAATTCTTTTAAATTAGATTAAATAATTAAAAACAGAATTTTATAATTTTTAACCTACAAAATATTATTATTACAACAACTAAAATATACAGATTGTAATGCAAAGTAAGTTAGCATAACAACATACTTTTGATTTTAGATGTTCTATATTGTTGATATAATTTTATATTACAAAAAATTAGTATAAATCTAATATATCTATCTTATATAATACATTTAATTCTGTTTTCACATAATAGATACATTTCTGAAGAATACGTGTAAAAAATATATCTATGGGAAAATAGAAGATTGGTTCCAGACTTAAAAAATTCACCAAAAATGATACAATAAACCATATGAAAAATCGTTATAATCTTATTATTTTTATGAGTTTGCATTTTTTATTTCATAAAGATTACACATGTATATAAAAATGCATTATATAAAGTAGATTATCATTTGAAAAGAAAAATAATACATTACTTATTCATAAACATAAAAATTTGGTAAAATAATACAAGTTAAGAAGATTTTGATTTTAACTTTTATTAAATTTTTTATATACTATTAAACATCAAAAAGTTACTTTTTTGCTTTAAACACCAAACTCAAAATGTAGACAAAACAAATTCCCTATTGAAATTATACATATAATTATGGGAATTCCCCAGAAATTTCTTTTCTGATTGGAATCAAAAACAACATGGAGGTGAATAATGTGAAGCAAGCATTGCATTTCACTATAATACATAAAAATTTTTTATTCTTAGAATTTGGGTCAATCATGTTAAATCAAAATAAATCATGCAAAAAGAGAATGAATTTTTTCTAATTTGTGTTAAATCAAAATCCTGTAATAAAAGTTTGTATAAAAACAGAACTGGTATATATATCTTCAAATTGGTTCATGTGATTAATAACAATCAACAAGAATGTTTATTTCAATATATTGATAACAAAGTTTGAATGATGTGCATGGTTATCTTTTTACCTGTTGCAATTTCTTCAAACAGTCTGATATCAGTTAAATATTTTGCAGAGAATTATCAAATCCTACCATTTATGTATTATATATCAAATATATATCATATTATTTAATAAATCATATTTACCTGTTCTAAGATGAATGAACCACAGCAGTGACATCAAACCTGCACCTGTCACAAATGATGCAAATGCTATACCAACAACCATTTCTGTTGAAAGACCAGCAAAAAGTAATCTTTGAGTTCCAGTATCCTTAATTTGAGCATTATTATGTGTTTTACTAGTTTTATGCTTATCTGAAAATTCATTTGTTTTCTTTGTATTATGACTTGCATGATATGAATCTGTAAGACAGACCATAAAATATTTTATTAAATTTAATTTAATTGTGTATTCAATATCCATAAAAGAATATAAAAAGCAGAATCATAATTTTATTTTTATAATACAGCAATATTTTCATTTACATAAATAATTCATTCCAACTTATTTACAGATTCCAAGTTTTATAGAAGTTTAAATTTAATTATATATCTGGCATATAATTACTATATATATTTTACCATACATAGTAATATCTTAATATCATATTGAAAACTGTCCATTAAAAGATACAGGTAGGCCTCAATTAGTGTGAGTTCGAATAATGCAATTTCGATTAGTGTGACTTAGCTCTTTTGGTTTTGATTTGGCAATTGGTTTGATGATGGTATGAGACACAATTCCTGGTAAGTTAGATTTTTGATGATGGTATGAGATGCAATTCCTGATAAGTTATTAATTTAGATGGATGAAAACGATGTAAAACACAATTCCTGGTAAGTTATTAATTTAGATGATGAACAACAATGTAAAAGTGAAAATAAATATATTTTAAACAGTTAGTATTGTGGTTATAAGGACGCAATTCCTGGTAAGTTATTAATTTAGATGATGAACAATGATGCACAATTCCTGGTAAGTTATTAATTTAGATGATGAACAACGAGTAAAATTCGCAATTCCTGGTAAGTTATTAATTTAGATGATGAACAATGATGTAAATGCAATTCCTGGTAAGTTATTAATTTAGATAATGAACAATGATGTAAAATATGAAAATAAATATTTACAATAAACTTAACACTAACTGTTTAAGAGTTATGCTGAAGTTAGCTAATGGCCGGAATCTCACACTTAAAAAGTTAGTGTCAACGATGTAAAATATGAAAATAAATATTTCTTAAACAGTTAGTGCTGTGAGTTTATTGTGGTTATTGGTATGAGATGCAAATCCTGGTAAATTATTAATTTAGATGATGAACAACGATGTAAAATATGATTTGGTAAGTTATTAATTTAGATGATGAACAATGATGTAAAATATGAAATGGTTGGTTTTTTGATGGCATGAGATGCAATTCCTAGTAAGTTATTAATTTAGATGATGAACAACGATAAAATATGAAAATAATAAGTTATTAATTTAGATGATGAACAATGATGTAAAATATGAAAATAATAGTTATTAATTTAGATGATGAACAACGATGTAAAATATGAAAATAAATATTTCTTAAGTGATGAACAACGATGTAAAATATGAAAATAAATATTTCTTAAACAATTGCTGTGAGGTTAGCGTGGTTATTCATCGTGAAACTTAGCTAATGGCCGGAATCTCACAAGATCGGCTGAAAATAAATATTTTTTAAACAGTTAGTGTTAAGTTTATTGTGGTTAACATCGTGAAGGTTGGCTAATGGCCGGAATCTCACAAAGCAAGAACCTTCGTGAAACTTAGCTAATGGCCGGAATCTCACAAAGCAAGAACCAATCCGTGAAACTTAGCTAATGGCTGGAATCTCAGAAAGCAAGAACCAATTACATGAGGTTGGCTAATGGCCGGAATCTCACAAAGCAAGAACCATATTACTATGAACTTAGCTAATGGTCAGAATCTCACAAAGCAAGAACCAATTACCATAGTGTTAGCTAATGGCCGGAATCTCACAAAGCGAGAACCAATTACCATATTTTACATATAGTTAATACTTCGAATAGTGCAATTCGTGGAACCAATTATTTGCACTAATCGAGGCCTACCTGTAATTTACTATTATGCTTTTTGAGAATATGTTATTCAAGAAACTCATTTTTTGTTATTTTATAACATGTAATCAACAGAGTTTTACCAAAATATATTATAAACTATTCAAACAGAATTCACAGCAAAAAATGAAGAATTAAAATCCATGAACAGGACTGGATTGGAAAAACATTTAGGTCCTGATAATATTAAAAATATAGAATTGCTAGTTTAATAAAAAAAAAATTATTTCAAAATTATTTATTTATAATGATGACAGATTATCAATTAACTTCCATTATCCTGGTAAGCCAGTTCAACATTGTAAATGGAATAAAATCCAAGAATTAATTTGGATCTTTTAGTTGAAAAGTCAACACTTCTTCCATCTAAAAAATCTGGATTCAGATAAGACAATATTTTTTTTACTTGATGTAAAATGACTAACCTACTAATATAAATAATATTTTTAATATATTAATATCTAGCTTCTATAGAGTAGTATAAGTATGCATATCCAATACAACTTGATTCATAGCACAAATCGTCTCCCTAATAAACACAATATTTGTAACAGGTAATCATGAATAATTTTCATATTTTTTTTTTATCTTTTTGCATTTTATATAAAGTTATATTTTTATTTTCATTTAATCAAAATATTTTGAAGACAAAAATTAAATAATTCAATATATCCAAAATTTTATATTTTAATCAATTGCTTATCTATATATACAGTATAACTAAATTAAATCAACATGCATATCTCATAGCAAAGAAATAACATTGTTCAAACTATTCTTTATATTTTCTGTGAAAATCATAGAAAATTCTTTTTGCTAAGTCATCCTAATATTCAATGAAATATTATGTACTGCATATTATATACTAATATGTTATGATGGCTTGATTGTGTAAGCATTTAACAAATCTATATATGATTGTGACTACAGAATAAAACTTTAATTCATTTTAATTTTTTTATAAGATCTGTAAATCTTTTTCTTCATTCATACATTTGTTAGTTATGTATTTTTCAAGAATGCAATCCCTGTATCTGAAAAATCATAACTGTAATTTTTAAAATTTCTATATAATGATAGAATTTTTAAAACTTTTATTAGAAATATTTATATAAAATCAAATTTCAATAAATTGCTGTATCTGATAATTAGTTTTTCTTAAAACTAAAGAACATTTAAAAGAATAATCTTTTAATAAATTCAGCTTGGTTGGTTATCTATAAACTAATAAGAGTCCACAGAACTCATTGTATAGGTATCAATAAAAAATAGTCCTTTTCTTACAATTAAATTTACAAAATAGAGAAAATTAAAGATTAATTCAAAAAAATAATATATTGAAATAAAAATAAAATTTTTTTATTCTCAAATGAAATTTAAGAATAAAAAAATTTGTTTCTTAAATTTATTTCCAATTCAATAATGATTACAAAATATTGTCTAATACAGTACTGTGATATTTATAAAAGGTTTTAAAAAACATAATTAATAATTCTATAATAGTTTTATAAAAAAATATAAAAGCAATTATTCTGGAAAGAAGCATGAGGCCTGATCATAAGAATTTTCTCTTTATTTCAATTTACATTATTTTAATAAAAGTAGAATTAAATTCATCAAAAAATTACAAAATAAAAAATTTTACTTTTGGGTTTTTCTGGCTTTGTTGAAGATACTATTTGAAAAGGTCCAGCTACTTCATAACTAGCATAAGTTGGTAAAATTTCAGGAAAAGATTTTATTCTTGAACCAGTATCAACACAATGGTCTTCAGGATTAGCACACTAAGGTTTTTAAATATAAAAATTATTTTACTTTGTAAATTAAATATTTTATTTATATTTAACAAATTCAACTTATAATTATAAAAATAAAAAATTGCATTAATATTACATTTAATTTTTGCTATAAATTAAAAGTTAGGATCAAATAAAATAATTTGCTTACAGCAGCTATTCCATCATTTTGAAGATAAGACAAAGAGCTACAAGGAATAAGATGGCAATGTAAATAAAAACTATGATTCACATATTGTTCCTTCAATTGAAATGAAAAATAACGTCTTTGATGTGTTATTTGTTTTCCAATTGATTCTGAAGAAAGTAATTTAACAGCATGATCTACTGGACATCTAAATAAAAACAAATTCATATTATTTATTTTCAAAGTTTCTTAATAAAAATAAATTTTTTAAGTAACAGTTAAATCAATATTATTTCAGTAAGTAAAATATTAAACCTGTGTTGAATAAGATAATGTCTTCTATTTCTATCATGATGGTGATTTCTAGCTTCAGAAAGCCAACATTGTTCAGTCATTACACCAAAATAAGGTCCTATTAATAAAAATAATCCTATAAGTCCTATGATATTAATTTTAACTTTTTTAAATGCTTTCATTAACTTATTTATTCTAATTCTCTAAAAAAATATTATATAAAAATATCTATAAAATGAATTTCATTTTTGTAATAAATTATGATTTGATCTTTCTTAATATGGAACATCAAGTTTATTAATTTGAAATGATTAAACTAATTATTTTACTAACCAGCTTCAATTCCAATGTGAACATAGATGAATTCTTGAGCAACAATTTTCAGAGGATAAGCATGTTGAGGCACCATGTGGAAGAAATTCTTATCCAGGTAGATCCGCAATTTATAAGATTGTGGTCTTATTATCTGAAATACATAACCAATACTGAATTAGTTTTAATTCTAGTAAAGGATCAATTTTTTGTTTGACAAAATTTCTATATATTCAAGGAATGATTTTGAATTAATTTTTATTACAAAAGTGTATTGAGCATTTTTCAAACAGAAGAAATTTTTTAAGCTTTTTAAGTAAGGATTACATAAAATTCTATAGTATTATGTTTTTAACAAAAGAAAAAAGAATGATGATGAATTATGCAAAAATTTTTTAAAATAGATTACAGTGAAAATTTTTATAATTTAAAGGTTTTTAATTTAAGAACTTTTATTATAAAAACTATTTTTACTATTTTGTACTAATACACTTGAGTCACATTCTCAAGGATTTAGCTTTCCCCAAAATCTTATACATCAGCCATCAATAAATATAATATAAATAAGCCATAATTTATTATCTTAAACTTTTCACTTTTGTAAACAATTCTGAATTACAGATATAAATACATTCTAAATTTTTAATTTTATACCACTTTCTAACATCCATTTATTTTACTACTTTTATTTATTTTTAAACTAAAGATGGTGTAAACTAAAAATATATATAAAGTTTGTTCTTCGTTGCTTTATTAAGCTTGCTTTTTTTGTATTTGTTTTTAATTGAGCCTAGTTTATTTATCTTTATTATAAATATTGCTTTTCTTTTAGTGAAATATAAAATTATATATTTTAGCATATTAAATTGCCAAAAATATTGTATCTTCATATACTACATATGAAAAACAAAATCCATTATAAAATTTGTTAAGAAATAAATAAACAGCAAAAATAATAACAACAGAATGTAGTGTTAGTTTATTTAAAAAGTTCAGATTACTTGACTTATTTATGCTATTTATTGGTGGATGATTTTAGCTATTACACTAATGATAAAATATTATTCCATGTTTCATTTTTATCCTTTTAACAAAATATTGAAATATTTTGTTAAAAGGATATATTGAAATATTGTGTTCCATATAATGAAAATATAGAATGAGTATCTCCAATCTGAAACTCCAAAATCTGTTATTTCATTTTCAGAGTAAGAAACTTTTGGGGCAGTACTATGAACATTATTCATGCTATGAAATATGGCACAACAGTTTGCACACAACAATGGAACACTGTTGTGATTTAGTAAACAATCAAATATTGTCAGTGCATGATGTCTGTACTTATTTTCTATTGTTTTGTTTATATACCATTAAAAATATCAAAATGGTTTGATAATGATAACCTATGGGCAACTCTGACAAAATTCTTCCAAAGATGCTAAATTAATATATTTATATTATTTATTGCATTTATATTCTTATTTTTATTCCAAATAAAAAGGAATTTTTCTGAACATTGGAATTTTTTCTCATTTCTCTTCAATGCTATTATATCATATATTTCAAAATCCAAAATACTCTTGTCCTAGGCATTTCATATTGGGGATACTTAATATGCATCTATTTAATGAAATGATATATCATTAAACAAATGTTATCAAGAATTTTAGTGGATAAATAAAAAATTTTAATTTTCTTCATAATGATAATTATTTGCAGGAATTTTCATATCCTTCATTAAGAATGAAGCCAACAAATTACCCTTATTATTTGAAGATTGGTTTTTGCTCTCTTATTTCTTAATACAGATTGCATATGTAAATGATTATACATTTATTACAGTTTGATTATAATTAAAAACTATCACTATTCATTAAAAAACTAATAATATAATTTTAATTAAACTCATATTATGAATAATATAATGAATTACTTTTTTACCAATATAATATGAGTAAGATAAAATTTATATTTCAGTTTACCTGTTCACCCAAATTATGTTCTCTGTGTCCAACAGATAGATTATAAACACATTGAAAACTAAGAGGTATTAAAATACTGCCAGCATCAATATCATCATCAGTAGAATCATTTCCAGATCCTGTCTCATCCAAAATATCTTCATCATCTTGTAAAGTATCAATTGGAGAATGAAGATTTCTTTCAATATTTTCTTTTTTAGATTGAATCCAAAATAATATCTAAAAAAATATTTATTTTTATTGCAAAAAATGATCATAAGTTTGAATAATTATTATATTATTACATTTATAAGGCAATACCTGATTATAATATATTTTTTTGTTTCTTTCTGTAACAATTCTTGCCCCACAATTCTGTAAAGATGATTCAATATAATAATGAGTGGAATTTATTTCAGCTCTGCAAGTTGGATCAGTCATTGTAATATCTATTGTTTTTTCATGTCCCCCAATCATAGTTCTTAATGCTGATTCTACTTTATCTTGTGAGAAAGAAACCTTCACTTTTCCATCTAAACACCTTAGTTCCATTTCTTGAATTAATTGTGCATTTGGTCGTCTTTCTTCATCTGTAAATAAATACAAAAGTATAAAATAAAATCATTATAATAACAGAATATGATAAAATGAAATATAATCAATAAAAGTATATTTTTTAATTTTTTGAAATATATTTTTTGTTTTAAAAAAATAAGATTAATTTTATAATATTTAAAAAAGATTAATTTTATAATATAGTACTTTTATTATTTCCTGATTTTGGAACCATGTATGCTTTAGTTCCAGGAGATCTTAAACCTGATGACCATTTTGGAGCATTTCCATACTGATTGATCATTCGAGAAAAAACTGAAGTATCTATAGTTGACGGTTGATCTGTGGAAGCAATCTGGCCTGATGATGATTGGAGTATTAGACCACTATCACTTTGTATGTTTTGTAATTTTTTATCTGGAAATGATAAAATACATCTCATGAGATTTAGAACAATGCATAATATCTTAATAAAATACAAAGATTAAATAATTCTAGAAACATTAGTTCTGACAGTAATAATATTTTTTAATGATATTTTCTGTAATTTATTAATTTAAAATGTTATCAGAAGTTTTTAATTTTCTATTTTATTTTAAACTGACAAATAAATATTTTTATATATTAAAACAAAAATTTAAATATACATGTGCTCATCAAGTTATGAACTTAATGCATGCTTAAGTTTTGTTCATAATTTGGACACTGTTGTTATTTTGCCTCCAAAAGTACTGAAATAACTTTATATACTGTATATAAGATATTTTATACTGTAAAATATAGATATTTCACAATTAAACCAATTAGAAGTTTCTTATTTCACAGATTTGAATGAAAAACTCTGATTATAAAGTGAGGATTTTTTGGAGTAATTGCCATCATCTTGAAATATTGTCATCGAATATTAATTAAATGCATAATTTTACATTATATTGGTTACTAGAGCATTTTGCTATCATAATATTTAAAATTCTTGAAGAGTTTTTGAGATTTTCTGAAATTTGAAAATGAAATTTCATGTTCATAAATATGAATGTTCATAACTCAAGGAGTGCATATTATAATACACATAGTATAAAATATTGTGTAATATGAAAATAAAGTAAAATATAGTATTGTATTTTATAATTCTAACATATAATCCAATGGAAAAACTAAAAAAAATCTATAATATAAACTCTAATAGACTTTTTTAGTTAATATACATTGTATAAATAAAAATTCAGAAATATTTTAGGAATTCTAATAAATATTTATATATACTGTATAATATTTATTTATAAAAATTTATACTTTTTCTCTATAATTATTTCAACTAATTTACATTTTCTCTACGATTATTTCAACTAATTTACATTTATCTACGATTATTTCAACTAATTTACATTTATCTACGATTATTTCAACTAATTTACATTTATCTTATTTACATTTACGGTTATTCAACTAATTTACATTTATCTATATCTATATATAATCGTAGAATGTATTATTACATTCTACGATAATATATAAATTTATTATCGTAGAGAAAATGTAAATTTAATATAAAAAAAAAAGTGTTTC
>AYEL01067587.1:0-52515 GCA_000484575.1 Olivierus martensii
TAGATAAATGTAAATTAGTTGAAATAATCGTAGATAAATGTAAATTAGTTGAAATAATCGTAGATAAATGTAAATTAGTTGAAATAATCGTAGAGAAAATGTAAATTAGTTGAAATAATTATAGAGAAAAAGTAAATTTAATAAAAAAAGTGTTTCTTTCCAGGTAAGATTTAGGTAAAAAGTATCATAAAACGATTTTTAGTAATAAATTTATTCTCCCGAAGGAAAACAGCCTTAATAAAATAAAAATAAAGAGAAATATAATGTAAAGAAGAATGAATGTCTTTTTAAAGAAGTTATTTGATAATTATAAGGATAAAGAAAATTGTTTTAAAAAAGGTATTTAAATTTAGTTTGCATATTAATGGATAATGTAAATGTGAAAATAAATTAAATGTAATTTTTAGAATATGAAAGAATTACCATTAAGAAGGATCACTATGGAAATTTAATACATGGTATTTTATATAAGGAGTTTGGAATGTTTTTAGTGGGAAATGGTATGTAAAAAATTTTTGTATTTGAAAGAAAATGGATTTAAGTGTTTTAAAAAACTTTTTAAATAATTATTATAGCATGGTACATCGAATTTTTTTTTGAATTTGAAAGGAAATGGATTTAAGTATTTTAAAAAACTTTTTAAATAATTATTGGTACATCGAATGGAACTGAAGAGGGCTTAGGAAGCCGAAATGCATATTCCCTTATAGTGCCATGCTTTTATTATGTATTTATATATAAAAGGATTTTTTAAGATTAAAAATAAATTTAAATTTAAAGAAGAAACGGCTCTTTTGTATTAGTGATAAAGTTGTTGCAATGGATCAGTGTACATATGCAATGGAATAATATACTAATTCCAGTATAGAAATGTGGTTAACACTAACTGTTTAAGAAATATTTATTTTCATATTTTATATCGTTATTCATCATCTGCTGCCTAACAGATATAATTGTGATAAGTTAGTATTGTGGTTATTCATCGTGAAGGTTGGCTAATGGCCGGAATCTCACAAAGCAAGAACCAATTACCATATTTTACATAGAGTTAATACTTCGAATAGTGCGAGAAATTCGTGGAACCAATTATTCGCACTAATCTTTCTTGTAGTTGTTTGCAAACCACAATAAGTCAATGCAATTTTACTTTTCTGCTGTATTTCGTTTGCATGTTTTATGATATTCCGTATGGTAGATTCATGTATTTTGAGATCTCGTCCTATCTTAGAATTAGCGTGACCGCTTTTATGTTGCTCAATCACATCCATTTTTTGCTGTAGCGTAATAACTAACCTCTTTTTTTGTGTCCTGTTTTATAGTCTAAAGTGTTTTTCCTTTTATCCATTTCGATACTTTTTCAATTTGTATTAAATATTTATTTCATTATATAGAAGTACTTGAACAGTAGTGTCACTGAAAAGATTTAAACTATAGATGTTTCTCAAATTATGAATATATTTATTCATAAGTTTCGTTCTTAACTCAAAGTAAGTGATATCATCATCTTGAAATATTGCTATAATATGTTAAATAATTATGTATTATTTTATATTTATTCATCTAACCTGATGGTGCAAAGGTAATGCAAAAGTATGATTTATTAACCAGAGTTGAAAATCAGTTATGTTATAATTATGCTATTCATTTAGCTGAACTCAATGTTTTTTATTAAAAGAAAAGGGAATCACTTGAAAAAAATATTAACAAAAGTTAGTATGGTGATGATTTTGATAACTTATATTAATATTGTCCAATATTAATATATTATAAAAAATTATTATAAAATGGTTGATCTTCACATAAAATATTCATATAAGAAATTTTCTATTTTGGAAAATATCTTTATATAAAAATTTTTATTCAAATCAGAGCTAGATTTATACTATGCAATTCAATCAATTCAGTCAAATAATATATATCAATATATATTATATTATATTACAGATATATCTTTATATATATTTTTTTGCATAATTCAATTGTGATCAATTTTATTTAATAGCATTACTTACAAATCATAAAACATAAAAATTAAAAAAATTATTCTTAAGTACAGGTAGGCCTCGATTAGTGCGACTTATAAAATTGATTCCGTTTTTCAGTTAGTGCGAGCAAATATTCGATCTCACCAATTGGACACTCCCGTTTTGCTGTGTGTCGCACCACAAAGCTCTGTGGGACTTAAATCAACGAAAGAAAACAATGTTACAAGATGAGCACATGCCATGTCAAGGAGACAAAACACCAAGATCAGTAAAAAGCACACAGTAAACTTAGTTGAGTAGAGCCAATCCTGCACAAAAAACACAATCGGGGAAAACGGTAGAAAACTACCAATGGAATGCCACAAGCCAACCTAAAAACCGAAGTCGTCCATAATTTGATTTAACAGGTTATAGAGTTCCTTAAAAAGGGGAAGCTTCTCCTTTGAACAGGGCCACGAGAGGCCAAGGAACTTAACTAAGTTCAATTTGTAGACGGAGAGACTCGTACTTTATGCACTCATAGATCACATGATCTGAGTCATCCGGAAAGCCACAAGAATGACAAAGATCAAGAGAAGAGTGTCTCTAAAGGGTGAGATAATTTGAAAAGGCCATGCCCCGAGAGAAACTGCTGCTCATAGAGAAATAACAGGAAGATGGAAACTGAGCCAAAAGAGTGTGTCCAGGAGAAAGTAGAGATACTGGCCCTTCGAGCTGGCCAACCAGCAAGCTTGACAAAGTTGCAAGAATTTAATCCACAAGTCATGGTAGAGTTTTAAGCAGTAATTTAGAATATCTACACCGCATCTCCCGGGTACATGCCCCCCTTGCCAGCTCATCTGCCCTCTCGTTTCCAGTAATTCCTCAATGTCCTGGAATTCACTGAACAGAGATGTCTTCACTCCGACTATGAACCTGGAGGAACTGACAGCAGACACCTCAGGATGTTTGCACAGAATGTTCTTCAACATTGAACGGATTTGTCTGTATAGATGATGAGGCAGCTCGAATGTCTTATGACAGATCCAGTGAACTGCCTTTGCAACTGCCCAGAGTTCAGTTGCGAGGAAAGACGAGACACAAGAGTAAAGCTCACGATTTTGTTGGGAGACCACGAAGGAGGATCCAATTCCCTGAGAATTCCTTGCACAATCAGTGAATATCTTGAGTAGGACAGTTTCAGGATTGTCAGAGTTAAAATTTTCTGAAGGCCAAAATGCAGATCTTGATGAGAAAGAACTCGCTGCTCAATGCGAGTGCCGTCAGGAGCTGCAGAGGCCTTACGAAGGTGGAACTTTTCCTGAAGGAACATGAGGTGCAGATCCAAAGGCATGATCCCCTCCGAGGAGGACCCACCTTGACGTGGTGGAGGGGCTTGCTCCCTTGAGAGCACAATCGCACCGCCCACCTGGATGATGCGGTTGTGGTGTCGGGGATGAAAGAAACTAAGAGGTTCTCTGAGTAAGGGTTTGTTTAGAGCAACGTCCCTGTAGGTCGGGACTCCAATAGGCCTACCATGTGTCCTGCATAACGTAGAAGCTGTCTAAAAGGACCCCAAATTCTAAGGTGTTAGTTCTGTGCCAAGAGGATGAATGGAGGAGGGATAGAAGCCGAAAACGGATCCAGTTTGAAATCTGGTCAGTTTCGGGCTGATGGGGATTTAATTCCCCTGGGACTACAGCGACTGTTATGGTCCGAGACGATGTCTTAGGCCCAGTGAGTAGGGGTAAAAGAATAAGCTCACCGTCTCACTGCCAGGGTCGTAAGAGTCGACGAATGGCGGCACGAATCCTTGATGTGTGCAGCCGTGCCTAGAGGATGCATAATGCAGGGTTAGAAGCCACAAACAGCGCCCACTGTTTGAACTGGCCGGCGCAGTGGAGTTCCGAAGCCCTACTTGTGGACTGACAGGTCACCCCAAGCTGAATCCGTTCCTGTCATTACTAAATGGCATTATGGGTTTATCTACTAATTTCACTAAAATTATGTAGTCCTTTCGGACCATGAGCAGGTGAGGAGGAGCCGCAGCTTCGAGTCTGCATTTAGTCGGGAGACCGGGGACAGCTAGAATCCCGAGCCGTTGCCAACAGGAAAAAAGAGGAGGAGGAGTTCATGCAGGTGACTGAGACCTCCACTAAGAGAGGGCGACCCGTCTCCAGCGAAGACGAGCGCCAGTGTGAAAAGAAGAGAGGTAGACAGAGGACCAATGCCTCTGGAAGCGAGCAGGATCTGCCCGCCCAGAATGCTGAAGGGTCTTTGGAGGCTGAAGAGGTGGAGTCACACTATGACACCTCAACCTGGTCCACAGAGCGACAGCACGGGTTCATCCTCGACCTCTGATGAGGATGAATTTGTCCTCGCCCCACATCTGCGGAGGACTGGCAACATTTGTGAAGTTCAAACTCAGACGGAGTAAGAGAAACAAGGAGGGACCTCCTGTCCCTTCTGACAAGGAACAGGAGGAGGAAACCATGACGGTTCCCTCCAAGTCGAAGGATGGAACCAAGAAGGGTTCCCCACAATGGTGAAGACGGCCGAGCGGGTCGTCTCTCACAGTTTCGACTGACTCCAAGACTGAGGTGACGGCTAAGACGAAGTCTAAGCCATCAAAGAAAAATAAGATCTGGGATCAGTCTTTCTGGAATGGAAAGGAGGATAATTCCCAGGTCGGGGAAAACACCTCCCAGCTCGAAAAGGCTGCGGCCTACCGGATGGCTAGCCCAGTAGTCGGGAACAAACAGCTGGCCGGTAAAAGAAGAGGAGCTCGTCGATTTTCTCGGCGACCCCGATAACAAGGCGCAGAAGGACGTCGGGAGCAAGATGTTGCTCCTGTTCAGCCGCACGGCGCAGATGGTGGCTGCCCAGGTTGCGGAGATTAAATTTCTCTGCGCCCAAGTCCAGCAACTGCAACAGGGTTCTAAACCCAAGACCAAGCCGAAGACGACGTCTAAGGCAGGTAAAAGCAAGTCCGAGACCAAGGTATTGATGGGTAAAGAGGAGGCTGCAAAGCCCAGTTACGCCAAGACCAAGGCGAAGATTGCGCCCCAAGTGGCTAAGCCAACCAAGCCGTGGCTGAAGGGACCCTCCGTCGCAAAGAGAGACCACATTCTCTTGGTCTATCTTAAGAACGGTAAGGGGACCTCGGATCAAGTCAAAATCGCTCTGGAGCAGAGCATTAAGTACCGGACACCACCCATATGGGGATGTGATATTAATTTTCGTGGTAGGACCGTTGAAAAAGTGCTATCAGACTACTATCTCGCCGTTTAGAATACTGGAACTTACACGTAATTTCACGCACCTAGCCGGACATTCACTGCAATCGATGTCTCGATTTGCTCACCCGATCTCCTCCCAAAGTGGATTTGGCAATTTAGCAACGACATCTATGGGAGTGATCACTTTCCCACCTTTTAACACCTTTGGGACGAGGGAGTTGTCATCTATCCCGCACAAGATGGAAGGTTGAATCTGCAGACTGGAAGCTATTTACAAGCCTCTCTTCAGTAACTGCAGACATGGTTGATATTCCAAATATCGATGATGCAGTTGAAACTCACACTGCATCACAGAGGCAGCTGAAGATTCTATACATAAAACTTCAGCAAGATTTTGCAAACATCATAGACCTTGGTGGAATCACTACTGTGATGTGGCCCACTAAAAACAAAAGAAGGCGTGGGGTATTTTCGTTTCAAACCCCACTGAAAGAAATCTCATTGCCTTGAAACGTGCAAAGGCCAACTTTCGAAAGATCCGATGTCAAAGCCAAAGGGATTCTTGGAGGAGCTACGTTTCTACTATCACCAGTCATTAAGGAGAAGCTAGTAGAAATGTGGCAGCGTATGTGGGATGAACAGATAAGATAGGAATTCGTTTTATAAAATTTATAAATCTGTTTTATATAGAAATAATAATTATTTAAAAGAAAATATATAGAAAGAAAATTTATTAAATTAAATTTATCTTATTTTAGAATAAAGCTTTGAAATTCGCTTCCTCAGAAGCATTATTGCTTCTTGTAGTATAAAATATTTTAATGCATTTGTTCTTTTAATGATCTGAGCAATATGCATAGATAAAAAAATGTTTAAAAATTTCTTAAAATGCATAGTTATTAAATATATTATTTTTAGAATTTATTATTAATAATTAATTAATACTTGATATATGTGATAGACATCAGTTTTTGATAGTCAATATAGTATATCTAAATATTAAAGAAACAGATAAATAAATTCTAAGCATTATGCACAAAAAATTACTTGAACAGAGATTTTTATTCATTATTACTCTAATTTCATTCATTATAATTAATCACATCAAAAAAGTGCCTCAATTTCAAAGAAACTAAATACTGTATATGATAATGAATTAGATATTTTTTAATACATTTTGATAGCTAGTTTTGGATCTGATTTTATTTAATCATTCAAAAGTACTTTAAATTATAACATGAAATAAAAAATGCATTCCATAATCAATCATAATTTAGTTAGTTATATAATTATAGAATGCTATAAATTATTTTTTAATTTATATAGTATTAGAAATTTCTTCCCATAGTTTATTTATTGTTAAATTTATTAGAAATAATACAGTTTTCTTTTTTTTTTTTATTTTATTGAATTCATAAATATTTAAATATGAAATGAATCATCAATTTAAACAATATTAGATATAGAAATTAATACTTTTTTTTTAATTCTTTATTTTTTTTTACTCGATATATGAAAAAACAACTTGCTTTTATACAATAATGGAGTTCTTAACAGCACTGATAGCAAGTAACAAAGAAATTTTAAAATTTCTTTGTTACTTGCTATCAGTGCTGTTAAGAACTCCATTATTGTATAAAAGCAAGTGTTTTTTTTTTATAAACTTACTAAATATAATTAATATATTTATTTAAAAAGGATTATTACCTTTCTTTCCATCAACAAAAATATTCACTTTATTAGCAGATATAGCTTTTGTCAATGTGAGAACAGGATTATAAAGTCCTTCGGTTAAAACCAGTAGACTTTCTGTATCATTAGGAAGGCTTACTTGTTCTACTTGCATAGGTTGGTAACTTGGCAAGGATCTGGCTTCTACTTCTTGCTCAGACTAATTTAAAAAACAAATTATAGAATTTAAAAGAACAGTGCAGAATTTAAATAATCCAAGTTTTATTAATGTACATATTTATAAAATATTTTAATTTTAAAAAATTATTATACCACAATAGTCAAGGTTCCTTTTATTCCCCACGACTGAATTTTCCATTTCATTGATGAATGACATTTTAAAACAATTAGTATATCTCTTTCAACAATTGGGCGGTTTAATACTGATGCTTGAATTTCTCCTTGAGGTTGTAAATGGAGTAGTACTTCACGGCTACCAGCGCTAGTTAGTAATTCCACAATATGCACATCTCTATAATGCACAAGAAAAATTATTTAAAATGTATAAAACTTTAAATATTTAAATTTCAAAAATTGAAATATAGCATATTAAATAAATACATTCTAATACATATATATAGATAGTAGGTTCCCAATTTACATCATTTCAACTTATGCAGTTTCAGAGATACATGGATGTGTAAGACTTTTAAATTTTTGTTAAAAGACTTAAACATCCATGTATCTCTGAATAAACTGCTATAAAATACTAATGAAAAATTCATTGAACAAATTACTTTTTTTGGTCTAATAAGTTTCAATTTGATCCTCTGCTGAATAATCAGTGTCACAATTGTGACAAACATAGAAATGACAGCTTCATCATAATTTCATTTTTTACATACAGTGCATTGGATCTATTTTTTCCTAAATATCATTTATGACAAATTTTCTTATCTATGGTTAAAGTAGGCTCATAAATTTTATTTGACTATTCTATTTGCTAATGCACCTATTCATGTATATCATATTTAAGTTTTGTTGGACTTATGCAGTTTTTGATTTATACAGAATTTTTTCTGATGAATTAGCCATGTAAGTCAGGGATCTATATATATATATATATATATATAAATCTACATAAATTTATAATTATTCAAAAATAATTACAATCTTGAAAGGAGATAAAGTTAATTTCATAGAAATATATTTAAAATATATAGTTACATCAAATAATTCAAATTTTAACCAAAACAATTTTTGAGCTTAAATTAACACATAAAAATATAAATTTTTTAAATAAGGAATTACCTTGCTAATACAGCTTGTATCCTCACAATTAATTATAGAAAATGTTATAAAGTTTGATGCTAACATATTAATTAAATTATATTTTGCCATTAACCATCCAACTGCAAGTAATAATTCTCGGCTACAAAATTTTGAAGTTAAATCCAATTTTAAAAATGAAGAAGAATTATATCCAAATAATTTCATTTTCTTTTTTAATTCATATATTTTTCCTATAAATAAACAAAATATCAAAATATATTTCTGTAATTACAAAATGCTAATAATTAAAGCAGTGTAAAAATTATGGACTTTATAAATACTGGTAAATAATAAAACTAAGCTAAGATAATACTAAATGAAAGTAAGAATTATTCTACATTTAATTATATATAGAAGAAAAAGCAGTATATAATTAAATGAAGCAAAATATACCATCATCAGATAAAAATAAAATTAACTGGAAATATTTTTGGTTCATTTTAATGCAGAAAAATTTTTACATTTTTATTCATTCATTATTAGTTTTTTTTGGTCTCCTTATTTTTGACTAAAATACAGAAATTATGAATATTCTTTACAATAAATATGTTATTTAAAATAGTTACCATTATTATTGATATCTGTGAACAAGATATTATTGCTTCTATATCTTTAAAATAAATATTTTATATTTTGAGACCATTCTCCAGTTATTTTCATTTTAATATAAGAATCTTATCATCATCAAATTGCTGATTATTTAAATGTCATCTTTATCAGAAATGTAAAAATTATTTAGTATTAGATCTAGATTATATAGTGAAAATTTTAAAAAACAAATCAAAGATTTATTAAAGAAGGTAAGAGAAAGATTTTACAATATTTTGGTCTTAGAATGCATCCATACCAGGATGAGGTGAATAGGCTTGGGATCTGTACAACAACAATGCTATTAATCACTTCCGAAAAATCCTAAAGAAGAGAGAAAAATCGAAGACATTGGACAGATTCCTAACGGAAAATAAACATAATAGATTAAAATGCAAGACTATGTATGTATTGGAAAATAAACATAATAGATTAAAATGCAAGACTATGTATGTTATATTAGAAAATAAACATATAGATGAAAATGCAAGACTATGTATGTATATATTAGGTTATTATATATAAATAGACATAGTAAGAAATTATATAATTTTTTTTTTGGTTCTCCAGAACGAATTAATTAAATTCCCATAAAAACCTATGGTAAATCGATGATCAGTTAATGAACAATTTGGATAACAAACATTATCTTAGAACAGATTATGTTTGTTAACTGATCAGCCACTGTATATTGTTTTGTAGTATTAAATTATAAGTGGAAAATAATTACAAAATTGCTCATGAAAATGAGAGGGCATGCCAATTTTTTATGAAAAAAGGGGGTGCAGACATAGAAAGTTTGGTAACCAATGCCTTAATGGGTTTCTCTTTCATAAAAGTTCCTCATTTTTTAGCTGCTATATTTTATAAATACCTAAATGACAAAACATCATCAGCCAAAATATCTTCCTGCTATACAATATAACAAAATTGACTCAATAGCATTTAAATTTTTGTGTGTAATTTTTTTTTATAGTTTCTGTATGCTTTACATTGTGATCTTCATTTTTATTTATCAATATTACAAATATTCATTTATCAATATTACATTGTCAATTTCAAATGCATTACAGTCATGTTATCAATTATTTCCAGCTGTTTCTCAGAATTCATACACTCTAATACATTCTTGTCTTTTTGACAATTCATCTTGGGTGATGTGGAACCTCAGTTAATTGGGACTCTATTGTACTTTAATTCAAATATATAATATTAAAAATTGTTACAAAAATATATGCAGTACTATAAAATTTTAAATTATTACCACTAAAAATTGACTGAATTTGTTTTCCAATATAGAATATGACAATATTAAATATGGAAAACCACATTTCTTTATTTATGCACGTGATAAATATGGAAAATTCACAATTCTTTATTACTGCACTGAAAAACTTATACAGTAGAACCTCAATTATCTGAAGTAATTGGAATCATAATTATCTTAAATACCAGAAAACTCAATTAATGGATATTTTGTTGAGAAATATATTAATTGGGATATTTTTTCTGAGATTAATTGAACAATTAACTATCAAACTGTGAGAATCCCACATGGTGGTGCTGTTGTCAATATTATTCTTATTGTCACCTGACACCAGGAGAAGATTCTCCAACACCTCTTATATTGTCAGAATGTCGATGGCTGTTACTTAGCGACGAGCAAAGGTCGCGATTGACGTGCGCATTTTATTTAAATGATGAGGTCATGTGGTTAAGCAGCACAGGGGGTTCCAGGTTGAAGGAAGAGAGAGGATGCAGCATATGATTATATATATATATATATAAAACGTTTATTTACAAATATAAAGTATTAAACTAAGCAAATATGAAATTAGTTGCAATTGATAGGAGAGAAATCAAAGAAACGATTATATTGCATATAAACTCCTAACAAATTTAGAGAAAATGTCTTGTGACTAGCAACCAAGCAATTGCGTTGTGATGTACTGTATGGCGAACGAGCGAGTAGTTCGTGAATAAACAGACGGGTTGAACAAGTTGACTAGTGAGAATGCTCCTAATGCGCTACATACCTGGATCTGGACGAGTCGGACTTCAGAACTCTTCGTTCAGAGAGGACTAAGTTATCTCCCTGGCTAATGTGATGTTCCTGTAGATAATCCAAGTACTCATCATCGACTCAACCTTGCCAACCAACAACTCACTCCATCCCCTCTCCTTTTATCTGTCGTCAGGGAAGAGTTCATGAGTCAAACATGACATCACTCAGATGTCAAAATCTCTAGCTGCAAGCAAGGAAAGTTCCTTGTCTGCTGTCCGACATTTTGTCGCTTAACTTCCTCATCCAGGCGGTTCTCAACCCGACTGTTTATCATAAGAATGAATAAAAGGAAGCTGATTATCATTTCCTTCATTTCAACACCCAATTAAAATTGTGTGAAGTTACAAAATTACAAAGATTGAATAAAGTTAATAATTTGACAAAATAATGTTACAAATTGGTTAACATGATAAATTATACAATTTTTAGGATAATAATAAATTTGAAATAACATGGATTATTTGTGATTATATATTGAACAATTATAAAAGAAATGTTGAAAGATGGTGAGTCCTCTGGGACCTCACAAAACATTGCTTTTTGCTCATAAATAGTTATGGAAATGTACTGCAGTTTTAAAAAACAAATACAGTATAATAAAAAGTATATTTATTTATTTAAAAGATAAACAAGGAAAAATAACTCACTCCATACTATTTCCATTTTGTACTCTCATAGTTACTATATCTATTCTATGACCACTTTGACATTTCATGTGGCTCAGTTAAAAGATACCTCGGTTAATAGAAATATGGTTAATCAAGGCTCTGCTGTATTATTTATTTGATGAATGCCCACATTTCAATTTTGTTTAAATCCTTTGAAAAGTTTCACAAATTAATATAATGTAAGTTTATATTTTATATACAAATATTTTACTCTTACAAATAGTACTGTTTTACTTATAATGATATAATATTACACTGCCAAAATAACACAAATATTATAACTAACAGCACTATGGCAGGAAATAATTTCATAACTCTATAAGTACAACAAAAAACAGTAGACTTAAAAGCGCTTTCGATTTATATAAAAATCCTCATCAGCTATTACAAATATTAGAAGAACATAGATTGTTATACACAACACACAGAATCTTCATTCAAATATTTTAAAAAACACAGTTACTATAGTAACAGAATTTAAATAAACATTTTCAAGTACAGTTGCACTAAGTAAACATAACATATCATAAAACAAAAATAAACAGGCTAAATAAATAAAATACTGTAAAAAAACAAAATAACAGTTAATCAAATAAATATATATGCACAGGATTGTAGCAATTAAACAACATACATAAAGAGTTTTTATAGATCAGTTCATGGGATATTAGCTCCTATTCATGCACCATTTCCATGCATTATTAATATTTGAAGGGTCCAATTTATTGACCAGGTTAGTTTTGGTTTTTCTCTTTTCGAAGATTGCTAAGGTTTTTGCAACTCTCCCTCTTCTAGGGTCTGGTTCTTTTCTAATAATTTTAGTATTATTCCAATCAACTTCCAGGTTACAACTGTGAGCTCTCTGTACTAATGCTGTACAAAGTTTGTTGTTTTCTATATCTTTTTTGTGCTCGGGAATTCTCTTATTGAGCGATCTCTCAGTAAATCCAATGTATGTGACTTGCTGGTTAAAATCCTTGTCGACTGCTGGAATTTGATAGACACCAGGAACATATAGGGGGTTTACTTTATCATTTCTAATTGTATTAAATAGGGTGTTTCTTCTATTAAATGCAATTCATGCGAGTAGTTTTCTCTAATTTTCTTTTGTATTTTAAGGTTACATTATTCATGTCGAGAGAATAAGATGGTATATTATTCTGTTCCTCCTGTTGTTCAGCTTTTTTAGATTTTGGTTTAAAGATCTTGTCTCATAAATGAGTAATGATGTTCTGTGAATACCCATGTTTTACTGTTTGCGTTTTTATCCATGTTAGTTCTTTCTCAATGTTTCTTATTTATGTGCACTGTGTCCTTAGCCTTTGTAGTAATGCCCGAAATGCTGCCATCAATAAGAAAAATTTGAGGAAGAACTAACATAGATAAAACGCAAGCAGTAAAACACAAGTATTTGCAGAACATCATTACTCATTTATGGGACAAGATCTGTAAACGAAAACCTAAAAGAGCTGAACAACAGGAGGAACAGAATAATATACCATCTTATTCTCTCGACATGAATAATGTAACCTTAAAATACAAAAGAAAATTAGAGAAAACTACTCGCATGAATTGCATTTAATAGAAGAAACACCCTATTTAATACAATTAGAAATGATTAATGCTATACGTTCCTGGTGTCTATCAAATTCCAGTGGTCAACAAGGATTTTAACCAGCAAGTCACATACATTGGATTTACTGAGAGATCGCTCAATAAGAGAATTCCCGAGCACAAAAAAGATATAGAAAACAACAAACTTTGTACAGCATTAGCACAGAGAGCTCACAGCTATGACCTGGAAGTTGATTGGAACAATACTAAAATTATTAGAAAAGAACCAGACCCTAGAAGAGGGAGAGTTGCAAAAACCTTAGCAATCTTCGAAAAGAGAAAAACCAAAACTAACCTGGTCAATAAATTGGACCCTTCAAATATTAATAATGCATGGAAATGGTGCATGAATAGGAGCTAATATCCCATGAACTGATCTATAAAAACTCTTTATGTATGTTGTTTAATTGCTACAATCCTGTGTATATGTATTTATTTGATTAACTGTTATTTTGTTTTTTGCAGTATTTTATTTATTTAGCCTGTTTATTTTTGTTTTATTATATGTTATGTTTACTTAGTGCAACTGTACTTGAAAATATTTATTTAAATTCTGTTACTATAGTAACTGTGTTCTTTAAAATATTTGAATGAAGATTCTATGCGTTGTGTATAACAATCTATGTTCTTCTAACATTTGTAATAGCTGATGAGGATTTTTATATAAATCAAAAGTGCTTCTAAGTCTACTGTTTTTTGTTGTACTTATAGTGTTATGAAATTATTTTCTGCAATAGTGTGTTAGTTATATTTATTATATCATTATATGAATAATTAAATTAAATTACTTACCATTTTCTAAGTCATTACAGCATTGCACTTTTTGCTCATGTAACCAGCATACTAATTCATATAATAATTTCCAAAGCTGAAATATCTATATATATTATATTTTTATTAGAATCTATGGTACTTATTATATATTGTATAAAAATTAAGTTACCAATTTCTGTTTCTATATTTAACTATATCAAATCATAAAATTTGTATTTACCTGAACATCAAAAATATTGGAAATATTAAATTTTGTTTTTTTATATAAGATTTAATAAATAATTATCAATATCCTTTTAATTTACTAAATATAATATTTTAATTTTATAGCAATAACAGATGGAATATTTTATACAGCTTTCTACCAATCATAATTAATATGCAACAAGCATAAAAATGATAGAAATTACTACTCACACAAAATTAATAAGTATGTTTTATTACAGTATATTAATATACTATACCCATGGTGGCCAAATTGCAGCGCATGAGCCACATGTAGTTCTTTAGTACCTTCAATATGGCTCCATACCATGAAAGTCAATGGTTAATATGGAGCAAATACCAATTTAATTAAAAAATTATATATTTGTAATTTGTTCATTTATTGTAAAAAGTAGTATGCATCTATAGATCAGCCGAATACAAGAGCCATATCTATCAGTGTTTTTGGATAATCTAAGCAATGATTTCAAAATTTGTTTATATTTTATATGAAATAAATGCATGTGAAATATATTATAAACAATTTTTGAAACAATTATTAAGATTATCCAAAAACTTGATATGGCTCTCATTGATCCAGAAAGAAACTAATTGTGGTTCTCAAGTACTTGATATTCTCCTATGTGACTCATAGTGACATAAAGTTTGGCCACCCCTGTATTATACTGTCAAATAATTATCACTGAAATTAGAATATATCTTTTTCCTTACAATCCTACTATTAAATGTTGATAATTTATATCATAAGTACAAAGCTAAAAAATTAATAGATTTCATACATATTTTCATCTTCCTAAAAGTAAAAATTTAAAATTTGTCATTTATACATAACAAATTTTTAAAAATATACTTCCCTATTTTATATTTTAAGTAGGGCCTATATATTATTAACGTCTGATCTCTTATAACTCAATACGAATTAAATAAATTTTTCAGATTTTAAATTATATAAAGATATATTGTTTAATAATTCTATATTTAATAACTTTCTTTGGTACAATTCCTTTAATTAAATATAAAATGTAAAGACAAAAGATCTAATTTGAATCGCACTATTCAGATATAATTATAGAACAGTGCCAAAACAATGAAATTTATACCATTTGAAAAAGGTCAACCAACAGATCAATAGAACTAGATATCAAATTAGCACATTTTAAAAAATAGTTTTATAGATGGCATAACATCGTCGTTAGCGATCAATTAATTTTCTGTAGTGCTAAAAGATCCTAAAATGTTTGTATACGAAAACATTTGTATACTGTATCTCAAAAATGCATCGATTTGACATCTATTCATTTTGCAAATTTTGATCTGTTAGCTGATCATCCTCAAACAGTAAATTGTTTTTGTATTATTTTATAATTGTATCAAATAGTTCTTGTTACTATATTTTATTTTACAAAAGAAATAAAAATTTGAAATTGCCGCTCATTAGCAATATAGTACAATTATCAACAATATAGACTCACATCATTATCTTGATTAAACTTCGCTTTTCGGAACGTTTCAGGTGTTATTGGAGAAAATCCATTTAGCTCTAAAATTTTACATAACCACTGAATATTTTCTTTAATTTCCATTACACTATTTTTAAAGCAATTACTCTTAATAATATTACCAAGGAGAAATAGCACATTCAGATCTATATCTACAGTATATATCTTGCATTCAGGCAGCTCTTGGAATTGATTATGCGGATTACGCTATATGATTACAATATTCCTTTTAAACTATAAAAAAACTTTTGATGTTTTTATATTTTACATTCAAATCAAGCGTCTTTGATTTACATAATTTTCCGTATAATGAAAAATCCCGGCTATATTCTCTATTTTTGTCGAACTCAAACTGCATTTTAGTCAACCAAAAAAATTTCATGGATACCAAGCAAAAATGTATTTTTGAGTCGGCCGGATTGGCCGCGGGAAAACGCTTCGCTTTCCACTCTGGAGGACCCGGGTCCCACCCCTTGAAAATATTTATCATGGGGTCCGGGCCCCACACTAATCAAGGGATTCCTGTATATAACAGAAAGTAATTTCAATGGGGCAATTTTATAATTAACAAAAACAGAAACAATTAAATTAATCAAAATATTTTAATATATTATTATTTCTGTCATCTTATGTATAAACTACTAATCACATTGATTATAACATACTTCCAATCCTTGGATATGTGCTCACTTGATAATCATTATGTACTTAAATCTGGAAATCCCTTTTAAAGATTTCCATAGACTAGTAGCAAGTTTTCTTCCAGGATGTATATGATATTATTCTAGCATATAAAATGCTATTCATAATTAAGTATTAAAATTGTTTGATAAGATTAACTGTAATATGCTAAACATTCACCAAGTAATACCCAAAATAGTGATAGAAATAGATTTGTTAAAATTCCATATGCAGGGATAAAGCTTAAGATGGTTGCAAAACATGCTAGAGTAAAGCTAGTGGCTACTAAGCAACCTACTATTTGTAACTTTTAAGGAACAAGAAAGATCATGCTGAAGAGTATAGGTCAGGTGTATATGTAATTCCTATCTACAATAAAGATGTGCACTGAGAAGAAAAATATGTTAGCTTTACAAAAAGGAACTTAAAGGAAAGATTAATTGAAAGCATAAATGATCTAAGAGTTGGAAATATGAAGAAAAGTTTGAATAAGTGCTTTTATGGACATGACATTAAAAATAAATGGAATGATGCCAGAATAATAACACACAATACTCTGAAGAAGGCTTGCTACTAGAGTCTATGGAAATCTTGAAAAGATCCAGATTTAAATATGCAAGTAATGATCAGCCAAATGAGTATAAATCCAAGGCTTGGAAGTATGTTTCAGAAGTGAGATTTAGTGGCTTCTATTTGATGCAATAGAGCTACATTATAATGATATATTAAAATATTTTGGTTTACAATTGTTTTTTAGATCTTAAACTTTGTATTCTTTAAAATGAAAGACTTTTTATGTTGTTTTCTGTACTCCTGTATTAATTTTGTGAACTGATGATGATTAAAATGTATCAACTGAAAACGTTTTTTAGAGAATAAAATAATCACAAATTTTGGCACTGACTCATTTATCAAAAATAAAGAGTGCTTCCCACAGACATAGAGACTTGAAATGTAAGTATAGGTTTTAGAATACAAATAAAGGAAAAAAATTCTGAAAATGCCAATTTTTCAATTATTTTTGTGACTTATTTCCTTCACCTGAAGCAATTAAGTGTGTTGTGTTGCATCTGGCAGTGCAGCATTGCTTATATAGCAGTCTTTTTTAATGAATATATAAATGCGTTCAATCAGACCATGATGTAGAGTTCAACTAAAACAAATCTTTAATTAAAATAAATATTCATGTTAGTCAAATTCTACATCATGGTATCGAAACTTACCAGGTAAAAGACTTCAGTTTACCTAGTAAGTTTCGATACCAACTGAACTGAAGCAGATATGGCTGACTAGTCGATTTCTCTCAGGGCTCTGTTACTACCTACAGAATTCATGCAATTGTTTGAGTATAGTCACTGTCGGTCTTAGCTATCTTAGATTATTATTTATTCAGCGTGTTTGTTTAATATAATAACTTAACAAAAACTATTGGTATCTCACAAAAAACATAAATGTGAAAAATGGCCAAGTTCTTTAGCTCAGATTATTTATTTATTTAGCTTGTTTATTCAATATAACAACTTAGCAAAAAGTACTAATATCCCATCAAAAAAAAGTGAAAAAAATTGGCCAAGTTCTGTTCTACTCATTTGTTTGGCTACTGAAAGAGTAGAAATCTAAAATGGTGCCATGTTCCATTTCAACCCCAATGTTGAAAAAAACAGTAGCGTCACATCATCATGCTTTTACTTAGCAAGTTTTAATATCTATGATAGCTGGGAAATAACTTGATATAATTCAAAAACTTGCCAAGTAAAAGCCTGAAGAAGTGACACTGTATTGAATGTATTTCAGTATTTAAATCTCATTTTTCAACATTAGGAATGGGGTTGGAATGGAACTTGATACCATTTTAGATTTCTACTCTTTCGGTGGCCAAACAAATCAGTAGAATAGAACTTGGCCAATTTTTTTACATTTATGTTTTTGATGGGATTAATTTTATCTTGATATAATATGTATTTTTGAAATTTAATTTTAATTAAAACATTTATTATTATTATTATTATTATTATTATTATTTTATAGTACATCAATATGGGCACGGAGTAACTCTGGGTAAAAGTGCTAATGTCGGACACGAGTCAAAACATAGCTACTTGTGATGTTTAATGGTGTGTTAATTGTCTGTGTCAGTGCTGAGAAACTTTCTTACTATGTTGCATGTATTGAGTAGTGATGCTTTTTGTAGTGTTATGTATGTCTTGGTATATAGATCTAATGTTTTGAGGCTTTTATATGGTGTGTGAGGGATTACTCCTGTTAAGGAAATAATGATGGGTACTGTGACTAATTTTTGCATTCCCCAGAGGTGTTTACTTTCTTGTGAGAGTTCTGTGTATTTGCTAATTTTTTGGTGAATGCATCGTGAATGCATCGTGTGTCTGGTATTGAAATGTCTGTAATATAGGTAACTTTGGTTTGCTTGTCTATGAGAGTGATGTCTGGTCTGTTGTGGTGTATGGTTTTTTTGTCTATGATTGTTCTGTCATAATATATCTTGTGTGTCGAGTTTTCTAAGGTGTCGAGTTTTCTAGGATTGTGTCTGATATGTATTTGTAGTATAGTCACATCTTGTGTGTTGAGTTTTCTAAGATTGTGTCAGGTATGTATTTGTAGTATTGAGTTTTCTAGAGTGTCTGGTATGTATTTGTAGTATGGTGTAAGTGTGTTTATTAATGATTGTGTTTGGTATGTATTTGTAGTATAGTGTGAGTGTGTTCATTAATTTGTGTTTGTTTGCAAGCTTTTGGTGTAATATTGCTTTTGCTACTGTTTTGTATCTGTGCATATAATCTGTTTGTGTGAGCAGTTTGCAACCAGACATAATGTGTTGTTTCAGGCGCTATGTAGCATTTCCTACAAGTGTCATTTGTTAATGTGCTGTCCTTTAGTATGTATTTTTGGCATTTCCTACATATGTCATTTGTTAATGTGCTGTCTTTTAGTATGTATTTTCTGTAGTTTTCGTGTTTATTACCTGGTCTTGTATTGCTACAAACCCTTCTGTTTCAAGTGAAGCTATTATAAACCCTTCTGTTTCAGTAAATAGATCCTCTCAGTATGTATTTTCTGTAGTTTTTCGTGTTTATTACCTGGTCTTGTATTGCTAATATAAACTCTTTAGCAAATAAATCCAAATTTACAAGCCAAATTCTAGCCCTTGAATTATAACGGAAAAATTTAATGATTGGAAATAATTTGAACTAAAGTTAGCGCCATCTGGTAATTATAAAAATAAATTATTTTACTAAATCTATGAGTGGTGCCATCTATTAATTAATAATTGAACCTGAGTGGCGCCATCTATTAATTAATAATTGAAATCGAATTTTTTTAACTAATTTATCTGAAGAAAAAATCTGCCTCGGCCCGGGGACCTTTGGGCTAACGTCCCAATGTCATAACTGCTAGACCACCGGGCCAACAAGCAGATTGATTCTTCAGGCAGTTATATTAATTTGGAACTGGGGACCTTTGGGCTAACGTCCCAACGTCATACTGCTAGACCACCGAGGAACCTTTGGGCTAACGTCCCAACGTCATACCGCTAGACCACCGAGGCCACATCCCAACGTCATAACCGCTAGACCACAGAGGCCAACAAGCAGATTGATGGACCTTTGGGCTAACGTCCCAACGTCATAATGCTAGACCACCGAGGCCAACAAGCAGATTGATTCTAGATCGGAAGAGCTAGACCACCGAAGCCAACAAGCAGATTGATTCTTCAGGCAGTTATACAGGATCGAACCGGGGACCTTTGGGCTAACGTCCCAACGTCCTAACCGCTCAGGATCAAACCGGGGACCTTTGGGCTAACGTCCCAACGTCATACCGCTAGGGCCAACAAGCAGATTGATTCTTCAGGCAGTTATATTAATTTGGAACTGGGGACCTTTGGGCTAACGTCCCAACGTCATACTGCTAGACCACCGAGGAACCTTTGGGCTAACGTCCCAACGTCATACCGCTAGACCACCGAGGCCAGCAGATTGATTCTTCAGACAGTTATATTAATTTATAAAGACTTTTTGATTACTTACATCGGACTCTAGCCGACAGATCAACACCTGGCCGGGCTACATCTAGCCACGGGCCCTCTATGGCACTAGCCAGGCAATTGCATTGCCTGGCTAGTGCCATATAGTGCCATGAAATTTTTCGAGTTCAATTATTAATTAATAGATGGCGCCACTCATAGATTTAGTAAAATTAATTATTATTCTAATTACGAGATGGCGCTAACTTTAGTTCAAATTATTTCCAATCATTAAATTATTCCGTTATAATTCAAGGGCTAGAATTTGGCTTGTAAATTTGGATTTATTTGAATAAGTTCCCTTGAAGTTTGTATTGTAAAGTCTAAACCCGTTAGCATCTATGAAGTGTTTCTGAAGGTTGTGTGGGTGTCTGCCATGGAGTTTCTTTCTACACCAGCATGTTTTCTTTTCTTGTATGTGTGCAGTGTTGTCTATTTGGCTTGGAGTGTTGTTCTGAAGATTTAATGGTGTTATGTTTCTATCTGTCAAAACAATAGCTTTATGTAGTTGTGAAGTATGTTGTTTTTTTATCGAAGAACTCTCTCAGATTATATATCTGTCTGTCGTATAAATGTGGGATGTCAATAAGTTATTATTATTATTATTATTATTATTATTATTAACAATTTAAATATTTTTTTATTTCATAGTGAAGAACAGTCAAGACTTGCTGCTAGGAAATATGCAAGAATTGTTCAAAAATTGGGATTTGATGTAAGTTTATTTGTTGAAATAATGATTTATGAATTTTGAATAGATAGAAGTTCATAGCAAGTTTTTATTGCATATTTTAAATCAGTGGTTGTCAAAGTAGTCAGTACTGACCCCTCTGTGGTCTGTACTGACTCTCAAGGGGTTGATGAGAGTTAAAGGATTGTTAGGGAGTCAGTGAGAAATAAATAGGTCTTTAGAAGGTTTTTTAGAAATTTTAATATTCAATAGAAAATAATAATCTAAAATGTCATCAATAATTGCTTGTAAAAAAACATTAAGTCCACACTTCACATTAAAAATAAATTTTAGTTCAGTATAAAAATGTCCTGTTGCTTGATTATTTGTAAAAATTGTAAATGTTTTTAAAATATAGTTTATTTTACACTACTGTAATTATTGCTATTCAAAAACCTTTTATAAAATAGATTTAGAAAGTATTTAATATTAAAACTTTCACTGGGGGGGTCTGATTTTTATGGCACCATCAAAGGGAGGGTTATTGAGATAAAAAGTTTAGCAACCCTTGTTCTAAATAATACATACTATATTTTATAGTGTTAAATTTTGAGATATAATGCTAATCCTTAAGCTGCTAGATATTTACTTTTCACATGTTTAGCCAAATATTTTTGAATTAAATATTATTTGTCTTATAAATATTTGATTTTAATTTCAGTATTCAATATACATATTGGTATCAAAATTAAATGATATATAAAAGATTTTTATTTAAAATAGTAATATGTAAAGGTATGCTTAATTAAAACTTAGGATTTTTAAAAAAGTTAACAGCAAAAATGTGTTATTCCAAGGTGGGTATAGGTATACTCTGCTTAATGGGCATATTTAATGTATTTTCCACTATAATGTACAGTCAGTTTTACAAAGAATCCACAAACATTCTACATGAGTATACTTATGTAGAATGTAAGATGCATATTTAAGAGAAGTGACTGAGGAGGGCAATAGAAGGATTAAAATGTTACCGGAGGTTATTATTAGTATATACATTAAATATCTAATAATGAAATTGTGTATTTTTCCTGTTTAAAGTGCTTGTGGATACCTTGTGTTTCTTTGAGGCAACAGAACTTGATAGTTTATAATTAAAAAATCAGTTTTACTATCCATCCCTGTTATAATATTCTGCTGTTCTGTCATAATATCTAAACTAAAGATGCCATTTAAAATTTCTCTCATTCTGAAACTACAATCCAATGGAATCTGAAATGGCCAACAATATACAGTATTGTATATATCAGAACCATGCAGAGGTACTTGAGGGCTCATGTACAAAAGAATAAAGGGGTTCTTCAGTTAGGTGATACAAGAATAATAAATAAATACATTTTTTTATATTTAATAATATAATTATTACAGTCAAATAGGAATACGATAAAAGGTTTGTATCAAAGTCAAAAATATATAAAAATTAACAATTACTACATGAACATACAAACTTTTAAAGCAGGTAGAAGGTGATAAGAAACATAAAACAAACTTAATTAAAATGTTTTTGGTCATTTTATTGACCCGCTTCAGTAACATATACACAGATTCAAAGTAACATTATACTATCTAAATATTGAGGCTTTAAATGTTTTTTTTTTTTTTTTTTAAATTCGCACTAATCGAATCTTTTCTCGCGCTAACCGAATAGTGGTTGGTTTGGTTAATTAGATTATGCCGCCATATCCTCATGGGATATACTGTATCTGGCGGCGGCCACTTATAGAGCCCATTACAGGCTGGCCAACACCCGTGATGGGGTCAACCGGATGGTTGAAGGATGGGGTTCAACAGGCCGGGCCCGGACCCCTCCAGAAAAACTGGAGGTGTGGGACCCGGATTCGAACCCGGATCCTCCAGCGTAGTAAGCCAAAGCTTTACCACGCGGCCGACCGCTAACCGAATAACGGTATCAATTTTTTAAGTCGCGCTAATCGAGGCGATTTATTGGTAAATGATTTGTCAATGGAACTGTTCCCACACCTTTATTTATTCAGCATATGATATACTACATAACACAAAGATACAAAAATAAAATACACTCCATCTTTATAAGTAAAATTGTAGTTTCTAACTGTAAGCAATGAGATAGCTTTTTCATTGGCTTCATTAATGGCATTCAAACTTCCATGAAAAGAGAAGAGAGAAGACTTATTGCAGGTATGTCATTGCACTACAATAGTAATTAGCGCTTGTAGCAAAGTTCCATCTGTGCATGTGGTAAACACATTGATAATGAGATGTTATAAAATGATTATGGAATTTATTTCAGCAAACAATGAATGGAGAAGATCGCATCAATAAACCACGAAGAAACAGCCTATCGAACATTGCATTCGAATTATTTTTCCATCATCCAACTATTTGGAAATTCGTAGTTGAACTGCGAAAATTGCTGAAAGGACGGGATACTCATTACGAACAACTTGTTATCAGACATCTTTCACTACTATAGAAAAAAAAACTGTGATACTGATGGGCGTATTTTGAGAATTGTTTCAGAATACAGAAATAGGGATCCACATCGATGGAGATCCATTAAATCAGACGTGTCAAACTCATTTTAATTCAAGGGCCATTTATTGAGTCTGTAAGATTGCCGCGGGCCACATCACATCTAAACTTTTTTAAAGTGCATTTTGAAGTAAAGATTCAAAATTATAGATAGAATAATTAAAAATATTGTGTAATCAAATGAATATAATACAAAAATACATACTTATTACATAATTGCTTTTAATTAAACATATATTTTTAATTTCATTCCTCGTTATTAATCTTTAATTTTCAATTAAGCGTTAAAAGTCACATTTTCTGTACAAAAACAAAAACTTTAATTAAAACTTTATAAATTCAAATAACCATAACTGCTTACATTTTTTAAATAAGTTAATATTACAACAAATAAATGTTAACAAGCCCATTAGCACGTTCTTTATAGACGTCTTTCAAAGAGGAATTGTTTGGAACTTGATTATTGTATTTGTTTATCCAAAAAGATACAGGTTCTCATTTATGGCTTTTTGTATTTTTGGTATGAAATTTCGCAAAAAACGATGTACTCCTTGCAGGAAAGCACTTAGTTTGTGTCACCAATCTGAAAAATCAATGTCATCTGAACATATACGTCCGATAAGGCCAATCGAAAAAAAACTCTTGCAATTACATTTCATTAAAATCAAACTTGTGTATCATAGTATATCACATAGCTAAGAAGCTACAGTTACTTCCTATCACAAAAAATCACATCGAGTGGCGCATGTGACCCACGGGCCCCAATTTGACACCCCTGGTCTAGGGAGATGATCAGATAAAAGGATTATTTTAATATGATTTAGGTTAGGTAGATAGGTTAAGCTGCCATATTACACGAGAGATATACTGTATCTGATGTCGATCACTTATAGAGCCCATCACAAGTTGACCAACACCCATGATAGGGTCAACCCGATGGTTAGAGGATGGGTTCAACGGACCTGGCCCGGACCCCTCCTGAAAAGCTGGAGGTGTGGGACCCGGATCCTCCAGGGCGGTAAGCCACAACTTTACCACGTGGCCATACGGCTGATAGTATGATTTAGACAGTTAATACGATTTAATTAATGAAGATGTCCACCATTATTGGTGACAGTTTAAATTTTCATCTTATAAATATGTTGGCGCTTAATATTTTGAAATGTCTTCGTATAGTACGGTAAATAAATCAACTCACAAATCTGGAAGATCTAAAAAACAAAGTTAATTTCAAAAAAGTCTAATACAGGATATAAAATTTCTTTGACTAACATGATAGTCAACATTAAAAATCAAGATTATTAACTGAAAATGATACTTCTTGAAAAAATGAAAGTTTGCTCTGAATAATGAATCTTACGTAAAAAAAAATATTCGACTAAAAAGCAATCATAAGAGAATAAAACTCGGGGAGCATTAATCTTCTATTGAACAATTCGATATAAAAACAATCGTGGAGAATGAAACTTCTAGTGAAAGACGAATATTCTATTAAAAACCTATCACCTTAAGTCCTGAGAGAAAAAATTCACACGAGAAGACGAATATTCTGTTGGACAAATATTCGTCACCAACACGCAGCAGCGCTAATTACTTTAGCTTGTTAAATATTGTAATAAAGTTGGTTGCATAATTAATTTATTCGCTTGTGACAGGTGTGATTAGCGAAGGCCAATAGAAAATATAAAAATAAAAGTTTTATAAATAATATTGTATATTAAGCAAACAATAGAAGTATCATTTTCAGTTAATTTATCTATATACTCTCTCTCAAATAGTGTTCACAAAATTTTGACTCACTCTGTATAATTTGTATTCATTTCATTTTATTCATTTATTATATAAATATAAATTATATGTTATTTAATTTGGTAGGTTGATATTTAAACAGGGAAAATCTTTCCTCTTCCAAATAAAACTTTCAGAAAACTAAAGGTATCATTGCCTTAAGACCATTCATAATTACGATAATGATGTAATTGGTAAAAACTATGATTAGTCAATATAATTCATATGCATATGTATCCATGAGTAATAGTCTGATGTATAGTTAACAATCTTTTTGTTTATTATAACAACATATAGTGTCATAATCAATATAAATAATGGGAAATCAATAAATTTAGGGCATGTTTGAATTCCAAACAGTTTGATTTATGATCTTAGGCCAAAATAAGTTCAGGACTACTTTATGTATATATATTTTTTAATTATTGTTTCCCTCAAATTTATTTTCCATTAACTTAATGGTTTCTCAAATGCAAAAATGCATAATATGCTGATTTTATTTCCAATGATTTATTTTTTATCATTGAATTATATTTTTTAAAATTTTACAAATTTCTTTAAAAACTATCTATTAAACAAACTTGCCACTGGAACATGAAGATTAGGATCTGCTCCATGGTCTATCAAGACTTTGGCCACATGAAGATTTCTTGCTCCATTGCTGGAAGTTAATCCTTTACCACATAATACAATATACAGAGGGATGCGTTCATAAGGTCCTGAAAGATAAATCATCATGATAAGTTTTTGTTATTAATCATTTTAAAATTTAATCAAAACAGTATATTCTTAATGATTTATAACTGTTATTTTATAAAAACCATAATTATGTTTCAACAGATATACTGGATTTTTTAAATTCAATTGAATTTATGCTATTTAAAAAATATTTGGAAAAATTTAAAATTGAAAAATATCTTATATGCAATGAAAAAATAATATCTCATATTCTATATTTTAAAACATAACAGGCAACAATCTTCAAACAGTCAAAGATATCAAAAATCCTATTTACTTATGTCATCAAAAGGAATATTTTACTAAATGATTTAATTATTAAGTATAATTTTAATTACTATAAAAATGTTATTACAGTATAATTAGGTTATTATCTATATATAATTATATCAAGAATTAATTTTAAACTATACCATCATTAAAAAATTCTGGATCAGTAGCATTTTCTTCTATAATTGTAAATGCTCTTTCAAAATCTCCACTATCTAATGCTCTTGTTAGGGCTGTGTCATTAATCCCAAATCTCACTTGAAAATTTCCAATACCAGCCATGAATACTAGTACTTGATTCTGTAAAGTAAAATAATTTAGTTTTGTAATTTCATTTTTTCAGTTTATTCATTACATAAAATGAAACTTGTTTACATTAAACTTGAATTATAATAAATGAATTCATACACAAATTTTTGGTTGCAAGTTAACTTTCTTTTAAAAAGATAAGATAAACCTCATAAGAATTAAATGTATTGTAATTTTTAACTAAAGGTGGTGGTCCATTCTAATAAATTATTTTTTAAATAAATATTTCTGAAATTTATATTCATGCAAATGATTGTATCATCTGTATGCTAGATTTGATAATAATTCTCCCTAAATCCTTTTAAAAAAAATAGCCAAAAATGAGATTATACTTAAAAACAAGCACTAGTTTAAAGTGGAAAAATTAAATAAATTTATTGAAGCACTTTCGACTTTAACAAGTCATCTTCAGCAGACAAATTTAACTATAGAACATTTTGGAACACAAAAGGCCAATAATGAATTCTCTCTATTAATTTATTTGTCCTAAATCAATGATCTCTTCAAAATTAGAATTATACTAGCACTTTAAAACAAAGAAGATAATTTCTAAATCTCATCACTATTTTATAAATTGAGAAAAACCCCTTGTCTGAGATTAAGTTGTTGACTTTGGAAGTAAGCTTGTACTCACTATTTTTACACTTCTTAACTACATGTCATTCCTTTATATTACAAATAATCTTAAAATTATTGATAGTTTAAATAAAACAAAACAAAATAAAATGATAAAATTATGCAAACAAGTGAACATCAGACAGAATAATCAGCTTATTATTTCCCACCAATAATCTTAAGGGAGCAACTTCAGTGTTGATCACCAAATAAGATATTGGTTATTTTGATGACTTAAAACATCTAAATTTTTAAAGATAAATCTATTTTAAGGCAATAAGGGAAATTATCAATACTATAAATACACTGCACATCTATAATATTCTTTCCAAAAAAGTAAGACACATTATAAAATCATATTTAGCTAATGATACTTCAAAACTATTACAATATATTTCCCAAAGTATTTCTAAACTGCAATGTTCATTATTTTATCATCAATTTTTTCTTTAATTCAAACAAAAAGTTTCAAAAATTTAGACGGACATTATGATAAAATTTTGTAAGAAGTATAAATAAGAAAGTAATGACTATATTTCATATTTTATTACAGAAATATATCTGTATGTATAACAATGATAAAATTAAATTGTATAAATTATATGAAAAGAAACTGATGAATATTACTTCACCAAACAGGAAAAGAGATATGTCAAATGCCATGCTTTCCTTCCCATGTTACTTGAAAAACACTTTAGAATTATTAATAAAACCTAGATTCCTTTTATATATAAAAAATTTATTAATATATATATAACCTTTTAAAGAAGTTAAAATATATATATGAGACTAAAAAAAAAGAACAGAATGCTATATCAATAGAGAAATAAGCCATAGCAGCATCCATTGAAGACAATTTAACTCAACTATAAACAATTATCTTTTTAAAACCCTCCCCTCCTTTCATTCTATTTGTCTAAGTCTACTCAGAAACATCATACAGAGAAAAGATACAATAAAATCAAATAATTATTGGATGACAAATATAGCCAATGTTACAATTCAATAAAGCATGATAAAAATTATAAGAAATATAATTTTTTTCAAAAAAGTAAAAAATTAAACACAAATAAATAACAGAGGTTATTTCTAATAAAATACATAAAAATTATTTCATTTTAATTAAAAATAATGTTTTTATAGAAAAAAACAAAGTATACAGAATTAATTCATTTACAGGACCAAATTTATCAAAATTTAAAATTTTTCTATACAATCAGAAAAGATATAAGGACCATATCCTGAAAGTTTTAAACAATTACTTTGAAAATAATGAAAACATCTCAATTCATAAAAATATTAATATTTTAAACCAAATTATAAATTTTTAATTCAGCCTGCATACAAATCACATTACAGATTTGCATGGCATCAAAGTATTAATAGAAAATTTTCAGATTATAAAATAAAAATTTTACAAATATTTTATACTTTTTGCACTATTTATTTTATACTATTTTATATATATTTTAATTTTATACTTTCAAATTACTCATAAATTTCGTGGCTATTATGAATGATTACCTCCAAATACTTCTAAAACCTCAAATATTTTTTATTTTATTTATTTTACTATTATGATTTTATACTATCATTTTTATTTTACTATTTATACTTTTTATACTACTTATTTTATACTATTTTATATATTTTATACCTGGAAATTAATCATAAACTTCATGACACTTATGAACGATTATTGAGATTAAGGCTAGTTTCTAGGTATCTTCTTTTATTCTATTTACATAAATATATTTTTTAAAATTATGTTAGTTTTATCCAAGAAGTGTGAAAGCAATCAGACTACGGAAATAGAACCACATAAGCTCTAGAAATAGGCCTACACATAGTAAACCAAGCTATCTTCTACAGGCATATAAGCTTAGTTCTATTCACTAAAAAATAAAATCTTATATAATCTTCAAAATTTATAAATTTTTGAAGAGAAAAAAATTAAATTTAAACACTATTCAGTTTTCTAATTCTAGTATTTTAGTTTAAAGAAAAAAATTAATTTTTATCGTTAGTAACTAAATCTTTAAATTATGAAGGACACAAGATCCAGGCCTATGTAGATTTAACTCTGTAAATCGCTCGTAACGTTTGTCTTGTCTGATAATTTATGTGAAAATAAAAATAAAATAATTGGTATTTTATTCTGCATAAGATTAAGATCTAATATTGTTTTATTTTCTTTTATAAACTACTATTAATTTAAAATATCGCATAAATCAGCTCATGTTTAACTAGAGAGAGAAAAAAAAAACCAAAATTGTTATTTCCTCCAAAAAAATTAATCATAAATTATGAACGATTATCAAGATTAAAACTACTTTCTAAGCAATTTCATTTATTCTACTTACATAAATATTTTTTAAAATTGTGTTAGGTTTATCTAAGAAGTGCGAAAGCAATCAAACTACGAAATAGAGCGACATAAGATCAAACTATAGGCCTACACGCTATAAAGTTGTCTGTAGGCATATAAGATTTGTTCACAGAAAATAAAAGGTTATAATCTTCAGAAAAAAAAAATTAAATTTAAACATTATTCAGTTTTCATATTCTTGTGTTTTAGTTTTAAAGAAAAAATTAGTTTTTATTGTTAGTAACAAAGTCTTTAAAGTTATGAAGAGTAGATCGAGGTTTACATAGATTTAACTCTGTAAATCGCTCGTAATGTTTTGTCCGTCTCATAATTTACATGAAAATAAAAATTAAAATAATTGGTTATTTTATTCTGCGTAAGAATATTTTAATATTTTACCTTGTACTTTACACGCAATCCACTTCGAATTTCGTATTTTATTCTTTAATTTAGTTGGCATTAATTCGTGATAAAATTGCAAAATTTTTTTATATTAAAACCTAATTATCTCAACGTTCGGATACAAGCTCATATTTATTATTTTTATATTAAATTAATTTTATTCTCATACTATATCCCAAATTTGCACATTACGCTCAATTATTTTGAAGCCATTTTTAACAATACTCAAAAAGTTTTTTCACTTGTTATCTGTACGTGTATCGTATAATTATTTTTATATATTTTAAGTTAGAAATGTTTCGTGATTAATGCGTGTATGAAAAATTACATAACAGTCTACGGTCCACTTGAAAGCCACAAGAAAAGGATAGTAGGGTAGTAGCTTCGCTTCATTAATATCACGAGTCGGGTGACGCTAATCCATCAATAATTACGTGACTCTATACCGATGTCACGAAAGGCGCAGATCACGTGATTATGTCTATTTTGGCGTGCTTCGAGGTAATTATAATCGGAGACGTTCTATTAGGATAGCCTGAAAAATTCCAAGAGGCCCCAAACTGTTAAATTTGCAGATTAATTCCATTCGACGCTTTCTCTTTGAAATATAGGAACCTCTACATTCAGACATTCGACTCTATATAAAGTTACACAGTATATAACTTTCACGTTGTTACGCCATCACGTTTCTGCCGAGAATAATCCATTTTTACAATTTTATAGTCTGAGGAATTTATAAAATAAAAAAAAAAAAAATCGGTATAGATATGTTTAGAATTGTGGGATTTCGACATTGTTCTTTGAAATCTTCTAGAGTTTTTGAATGACTTCTTTTTTTTTGAGGAAACTCGGTATAGTTTTTCTATTCGGTATAGATATGTTTAGAATTGAGGGATTTCGACATTGTTCTTTGAGATCTTCTAGAGTTTTTGAATGACTTCTTTTTTTTTGAGGAAACTCGGTATAGTTTTTCTATACCGTAATGTAAAGTTTGACCAATTAGTCTCTACACTTTTTGATTCCCATGTGCAGGAAAGAATAAGTTAAAGGTAGGTTACAACCCCATTCTCGGGTCTGAAAACAGCTGTTGTCTACTCTTGTGTAAAGGAAGTTAGGGTTGTTCTCCCAACCACGACTTCGTTCATACTGTACCAATGTTTATTAAACAACCGAAACAAAGGAAAGGAGGTCTCCTATTTAGAACGAATATGAAAAACTTATCGAGATACCATCAGATTATAAGTTTTACAATGGAGTTTATTGGAAGTTTACTGAATTCTGTATTTTGGGGACTCCCATTTTCTATAATTTGGAAGGAAGTAGACCAGAACACGTAATTATTTTTAAAAATTTGGAAGCATACCCTTAATTGCCGTCTTAGAAATTTTTCTGTTATCATGTAAAGCCGAAAAATATGTTTTCTAATTTTTTATGATTTTTCCAGTCCGGTGCTCTTCCTTCTTTTTCAGGTTTCTCATGTTTTCCAATTTTTGCCAAATTTTTTTGTATTCACGCTGCTCATTTTCATATTTTGATGTTTGGCCTTTATCTTATATTTATTTTTATTTTATAATTTATGTTTCCTTCAGGGAAAATGAGTTTATCTGTTTTATTTCTTCGAAAAAACCAGAGTCTGCTTAGCTAAGTTCTCATTATAAGCGGAAACACGAATGATTAAGATATAAAGTGGACTAGCTAAGAAGCCACGTGGACACTATGCAATCTAACCTGCCCTTTGTAAGGTCAGCGGAGGTCAATAACTGTTTCCCGTAGAGTTGCCAAACGTCACGTGCGTTTTATCTGTTAAGGAACCATCCAGTTTCGAATCAAAAACATAAACGAAAGACTCCAAGTGAGATACCTGTTGAGATCTCCATAATTGCCTCGAAGAGACGATAGCGTAGCAGAGTCGTTTGCTTCTTAATGCCAGTTAACTAAAAATTTTTGCCAGATGCAATTAATAAAAACCAAGAAAGAAAGAAAGTTCCCAGACGAGGGACACAGGGGTTTTAAACAGTTTGTCAAGTGTGAAGCGTAGTGAGCCATTTCCTGCGCCAAGTAAGAAACCGTAAAAGCGAACCAACCTGCCCTTCCTGTCGTGTCAGCGCAGACAGGATATCCCAAAAACCTTATAAAATTCTACTTCTTCCCTACAGTTTCAGTACCTACCAAATGTTGCTCGAATCGTGACGTATGGTAATTGACGGAGGGAAGCAGAGGGGATTTAAATCCGCCCTTAATTGGCTTCGAAGCAGGTGTTTTTTTTGTGCCAATCGCCTTCGATCATCGGCCAGTCGGAGCCATACCATGATGACAGGAGCGTTCTCGTGTTAAAATCGACAGCCGACGAGCCATCTGCCAATAGGGTAACCACAAACCATATCCTTTCTTGGCTACAGTTTGACGGGCCAGATAATGTGTTGATGGTAAAGCAAACAAAGACCTTGTATCTAAAATATATTCTATTTGCTTATGATCATCGCCATTTATCGTGATAAGATTTTACAAAGAAAGCATTTTTCGAATTTTAAAATTAGAGAACGGAAAACTGTTCGATATTTATCACACTAAACACGAAATATTCTTATTATCTTCCTATCACTCGTGCCATATTGAAGCCCTTATCTTATGCAACGAACCTTGCAATGCATCATTAAAAAATTAATTTTAGCATTAGTTCTAGCTAAAATTAAGCTCTTTAACTAACATCAGCTTTGAAATACACATCAAGACCTCATAAAGAAAGTATAAATGACGAATATGTCTACTGGACATAGAAACTGTAGTAGTAGGTCTAATCGAGAACCGAGGGGATAGATAATGGTTGCACTTAATCTACCTCCTAAATGGGAAAGAAAGATATCTTAAATGAAGCGTTACATTGTAATTACTGATAATTATTGTTTTGTTTGTGTCTCCATAACAATGCAGGATATTAATTATAGACTACTTATTAGTTAAATTGATTGTCGTGATGTTTTCTTTTAGACTAGGCGGTTCCAGATCAACAAAAATAATTTTTTTTTGTGACAAAATGCTACAATTATACTTATATTTAATAGCGATAACAATTTTTTAATACAATAACAACAAATATCATAGTTAACTTGACTCTTTTATTTTTAAAATTTAATATAAAAGGGGGAAAAATTCGTCTGAGATTACTCTCTAGACAAGCTTGCAATTGTTTCTTTTTTTAAATTTAAATAAACTCTTGGGTTGGAATATAGTGTAAATTCCTCTTTTGTGGTTTGGCATAAATGCACTTTTTGTGCTCCAAACTGTAAGGGGGATTAATTTAACTTTAAACACTCGGCTTTGTTTGTTGTCTCCCGATTGCTATGTAGGCCTAGAATTTTTTTTTTAAGTAATTAAATTTTAGAATTTTTCTGGATTATATTAACTATATTTCACGGCTAGAGTAAAATCATAAAATAAATTCTGAAAATCTAAGAAAGTATCGGGCTGCCATATTTAAATTCGATTATAATCATATTCAGTGGTTACCAGAGAAGGGGGCAAGAGGCTTCACGATTTTAGGGGCCTCAATTTATAATTCAATAATTCAATTTGTTAAAAAAGACAGTTGTATATTTTTATACTGTTCGAGCTTCAGTGTTTGGCAAAATTTGAAATTCTCTATCAATGTTTTCGCTTTTCTTGTACACTTATCACTGAATATTTGTCAATCTTTTTTTTTTCTGTTTTGAAGGGCATCAAAAATATTAGTTGCCCTGGGTCTCATATTTTCTCTGAAAGTCCCTGACCATATTGTTATATCTTTGTGATAGTGGAATTGTAAAAATTGTCAACACTAAAGCTACTAAAACATTCTAATGCATCGCGTTAAACTTACCTAAATCGGCCATTTTATAAATATTACGAGCTACTATTCTTTAACTTTTATCATATTTTGCATAAATATAGTTATTTATATCATATAAAAATTAAATAAAATTTTTAAAAATACTTAAAATGCATTCGCATTGTATTTTCGTGATGGTGGCTTTCTGGCAATACATTTTTGAAAGTACTGTATGGTATTAAAAATTAACGTTTTCCGGCCACAGAATATAATTCTCGTTCTAGGTCTTTTGAGTCACGTTTTATTACGCACTTTTATATCGACTGGTTCTTGGGGCATGCCTAACAACACATTGTATAGGCCATTTAAAAACTCCCAAGTGTATCTTGTATAAGTCAAGTCTGTAAGGATATTGTGTTTGATCAAATCTTAGATTGGCTTCATTATAACTGTAGGAATGAAAAAAGATAAATTTTATAACAAAATTTAATCATAAATAATTAGTTTTGGCTATTTTATACATGTCTAAGTTGCTAACAAAATTTTTAGATGACATTTAAATTTGATCTACAAAGCTAAAAAAATTATAATTTTTACAACTTTAGAAAATAATTATAGATATCTGAGTACGAAAATATTTATAATTTATTATTGTGTAGCGAATTTTGTATAAAAGTTTTATAAATTAAATATTTATATCCTCATCTATAACTTGACGACAGCATTGGAGGCAGTATTAAGTCCATGGGCAATAAATTAAGTCTATACTCTCCCATAGACTCAATACTGCCTTTCGATGCTGTCGTCAGGTTATAGTTAATGGAGAGCCTTAAATAGAGCTAAGTTGATTATGTAAAATTAGCTCTATTTAATTTTTCGAACAAAAATTAATTTATCTGGCTTTCGCTCATAATTTGAGCCATAAATATGTCTGACATAGTTACAAAATTTTTTATTCTATATAAATTTTCGAATGCAGGACATGTTTGATATCATAAAGCCGGTACTGATTATCTGAATGTGGTAGAATGATGGTTAGTTCACAATGAGGATCAATAGACAAGTCAGGATTTCCTGCGAGGAACAACTCATAGAATTCTATCGATGCTTTTCTACATAACCATTCACTGATTTATGTATAAAAAAAAGGCTTTCTTCATTAATCATTTGGAAATTTTGTTCGTGGTCGAGAACATTAAGCGAATTTGCCGTATGTTCGGAAGCAATTCCAAGATGATGACATCAGAAATTTTGTCACAACACGCGACTGTTACTAATCTTTATTTTTTAATTAATTCAAACGTAAAAAAATAATAATAATATATATATATATATATTTATATTTATTCAGACAATGATTATAAATTAATATATCAAATAATAAATTAAATGGTTTTACAAATTTTTGTAAAATTAATTTTACATTTGTATGTATATATATAAAATCACTCAAAAATTTTTGCTCCCTTATTTGTAATTATTTTAAATCAAATTTTAAATTGATTTTATCGATATACTTTTAAGTTATTTAATTTAAAATTTAATATGTGCATAATCTTTCATGAACCATAATTTATTTAAAATGACTATCCCAATATCTCTATTGTTATCTATATAAATATATTAAGATAGCAATAGATATATAGCTAGCTTGACTTAGAACAATTATTTAACTGTTCTAAGTCAAGCTATGATATATGTCAATGTTGTGTTTTGATATATGTCAATGTCATAATTGTGTTACATATATGCATTGTAAAATATATGCTATTAATTTGACAAATTAAAATTCTCTTATTAACAGAAATTTGAATAAAAAATTCCAATTATAATATGAGGATTATTTTGGCGTAAGCTTTGTCATCTTGAAATATTGCTATATGTTAAATAACTGCATAGTTTTACATTACATTCGTTGCTAGATCATTTTAATATCATATTGTTTAAAATTTTTGAAAATAACTAAAAGTTGAAAATAAAATGGAATGTTTTTATGAATCAACTATTCTAAGTCAAACTGACACATAGTGTAATAATTTAGTATTTTATAATGTAAAATTATCATACCAGGAGTCAATTTGGTTTAGAAATTGATTAGTTATATTAGAATATAATGACTGTCTATATTAAAATTCATAATTAGAATGTTCATAATTTAAGTAACAGTTGTCTCCCTATTCAAAGCATCTGCAGATACAAGGTATCTGGTGAATGAAACTCAACTAAATTTGACAAGAATTTTTCCTAGAGCACGCACAGAATTTTTCAAAAATATAGTTATTTCCAAAAATTATTATAGGGACGTAATACTGCAATCAATAAAATTAAATTTGTAATTGTCTTTGTGATCTATTTAATTATTATACTATATAGGAAAAAAAAGTATCTTATAATGAAATATATTTAATCAATTAACTAATATGTTGTTACAGAAAGACAATACTGTACAGTACTATGTTGACTTTAACGAAAGTTACTGATGCTAATGAAAAATGTCATGTCGTTTGATATAGATTCTATTTCAATGGAACAGAAAGTGAATCCACAACACTGTGTTCAGTAGTAGGACAAAAAAAAAAGTCTGTATTGATGTTTCACATATGATGCTCTATATTATTTTTCAAGATTGCCTAGTAAGAAACTTATTTTCAGATGCCACCACAATCACAGAATTATCATCATCATATGGGGCATTTGAAAACATGATAAATCATGGCAATATTTCTGACTTGAAAAGTTACAAGGGTTGAGACTAGTGGAACATCATGATTATGATATTAGAAATGAATATATGACATTGCCATGATTTATCAGTCTGTTCTTTGAAGAAATCCATCTAACCTAGATCTATGATCTGCATTTTCATCCCTAATGATAACATGGCATTTATTCTGGTCTTCAATGAAATGTCATAAAAGTTGTGGTGCAGGCAACAATGTGAGAATAAGTTCCATTTTGCATAAAAACTGTTATGTCATGACACTTTTGCTGCTACAACTCCAGAATAAATGTCTTGCTAACATTAGGAAGTGAGAGTGCAGATAATACATCTAGGTTAGATGGATTTCTTCAAAGAACAGACTGATAATAAATATTGCTGGAATCCATACCATATTCAAGCCTAATGAATGTTAGAATTTGATAAAATTGCATAGAGATTCTCTAAGCAAAAAAAAAGGAGCATTTGTGAGTGTTCATCTTTCCATTAAAGGCCTGTTTCCATTTATGTTTCCACTGAATGAGCTGTGCACGATTCAGTGTGTGGTGTATAGTGCATTTGTCGAAACATGAATCTGTGCAGACAAATAGTGCACTGTCCGCTTTGCGCTCTCATCTAGTGGTAGTAGATATTTCTGTTTTCTGCTGGCACACAACCAAGATGGCGGCTCACACGTGGAATACATATCAATATATAGATCGTTGGGAATACATTATTAGACAAAAAAAAGAAACTTTTATAACTGAATGAAGCAAATAATATTTTCCTATTATTTCTATGGTAATGAAATTATTATTTTAAAACCTGTAGCAGAACTAATTTGACTTTCTCAAAAATTTTCCGAGAGAGACTGCTGTGGAGTATGAAGTGGAACTTCTAAAAGTTGTTAAAAGTAGATAAACAACATTAAATTCTGTTTATATCTGTTTGTTTCATTTCTGATTTCAATTTATTAAATCAAATTATTAATTATATTAATTTATTTTTCTAGTATAAAGATAATACAACCATGATAACAAATATTTAAAAATCAACAATAATGCCCCTGCAGGTGAATTACAATCATTTCTAGCTTTCATTCCTGTCTATACTAAGCTTAAGGTCATTGCTCAAGGTTAAGCTTCAGTAACAGGGAGTGGAAACAATTTAAGCAGATTGTGCACCATGCATTTGCCTCTGAATATTTGCACTAGCACATTTTTCGTACGAGCAGAGTAATTGGAAACAGGCGTTAAGACAAAAATGAAATTAGTCACTTCACACAATCTTCCATGGCACTAAATTATCCAAATTGTTCAAACAAAGAATGCTAATCCAAATGTCAATCAGACATTGGGATTACCAGGAAGCAATTGCTAAGTGCATTTACTTTTATATGGATAGAATTGCAACAATTTATATAAAATTTCAACAATACTGTTTATGTAACAGTATACTATATTTTTTAATGATTCCTCTACTAATTCAATAGCAACTTCAATCTGTTGTGGGCAAATGAGTCTGCACTCACTCACTGATATAATTTCTAAATTTCCAGTTTCCTCAAATTGAGCAGTCATGCTTCTGAGGACTTAAGTCAGACGTTTTTCCAGCATTTGCATTCTCAAACCTTGTAGTAGTATTGCATTCATTTTGATAAATAGCATCACTATTAAAGAATGTTCAAGTAAGATGAGAGGCATTGCGTCTAACAGCCTCCTATGATGAATAAAATACATCTAATTAATAACAAACAAAAAACAAAGAACAAAATGTCTATAAATAATTCAGTAAGAATTAAAAAATATAAATTAAATATGCATAAAAATGAATGAAGAATGATACAAAACTTATATTTAAAGTGACTATACAGATTTATATATCTAATGAATCCTCCCATATTTGATTATTCTTTTTTTTTTTTTACAACAGTCATAATAATTTTAAATTTTAAAAGCAATAAGCAATCAAAAACTCCCAAAGTACTAACAAAAATAAGTTAAAAAATAAATAAATATTTAAATTTACAAAATTTCTTTAATGTATTGAACCATTTTTACCATTTAACACTTTAAAACTGATGCAAATTTTTATTCTAGACAGATTCCTCACTTATTTGGACATACTATTAAAATAATAAATAACCACCAGTTTTTTTTTGTTATGCACTATTATGAATCTTATTTGTAGTGATTAACATTAAACATTTTTTCTGATCATCTCTTTATTCTATCTTAGTTGTTTTATGGATAATCTCTTCCATACTAACAGATAAATGAAAAAATGTTTCTTTGCATTTTATTAGACAAATTTCCTATTTGGCAAATTAGTGTGTATGTGAGAGATAAAAATGGAAAACTATATGCTTTCAACAACAACATAAATTACTATAGAAATGAAATGTTCCTATAACAAACACCGATTATTTGTATCGCTATCATTTTGAAACTAAGCTTAGCCATTAAAAACAATGAAATACACACTTCTGTGATTCCATCAAACAGGAGTGGCCAGAATTGATTAACAGAAAAGAATAGAGTTTCACTATGACAATGACAAACTTCATACAAGTTTGATGACTCGCCAGAAGCTGTTACAGTTTGGATGAGATGTGCTACCATACCCACCATATTTGCCATATCTGGCACCCTCCAATTATTACTTATTCCGGTCTTAAGAACAATAATGCAGATAAAATATCACAAAAGTATGGAAATATCATTTATTTATTATATTTACTACAAAAAAATTAACATCATTAAAATGAGTTGCTCATGAAAACAGTTAATAGTTATCAATCTTCACCAGGACAAAATTCTTTAGATGGCAAAACACTTAGTTTAAATGAGGATGTCAAAAATCATTTGGTTCAGTTTTTTGCAAACTCAGTTTAAATGAGGATGTCAAAAATCACTTGGTTCAGTTTTTTGCAAGCAAAAGATCAGAAATTCTATGAGCATGGAATTACATACTAAGTAACACAAGCACTATAACGCAGTAGATGTATTCTAAAATAATTTTTTAGTGAACAAACATTTACAGCTTTTTATCACCATCCTCAGGTTCTTAAGCTCATATACAAATTTTTGAACACGTTTAATGGCTTTAAAGAACATTCAGAGTTCTAAAAATTTAAAATATATAACAAAACAATCAAGAACAAAATAAAACATGAAAGCCATAAACGTTTGTTCACTAAAAAATTATTTTAGAATACATCTCTACTGCATTATAGTGCTTGTGTTACTTAGTATGTAGTAAAGAGTTTAAGCAGATGGTATATAAAATATAAGCATGGAATTATGTTACTTCCAGAAAGATGGCAACATATGTTGGATCAAAATGGTCAATATATAATTAAATAAAATATTTATATATTATAAAAAAAGTTGTTCATTTTCATGAAAAAACGAAATTACTTTCCGAACAACCCAATGTTCACTTTCATGAAAAAAACGAAATTACTTTCCAAACAACTCAATAGATAGATTAATAAATTACACTTGGATCCTTCTGAAAAACAGAGATACAAGGATGGATATAAAGTAATGCAAGTGATGGAGGTGACACTTTTTCAGCAAAGACATTTCAAAATTATCACAGCTAGTTTTGATATCCTCCTACAGACTTATGTGATACAATCAGCTGTCCTCCTAGCAGAAGCATGAAGTCTGGCACAAAGATGGCATATTTATTAGAGTCATGCACAATTGAAAAGCAATGAGTATAATCTATTTTTTGTAGTCAAAACAGAAAAGTCTGATAGAAATTCACAAGGAAATGTTGAAAATGTGGACAATTGTCTGGAATGCAGAGAAACATTGCCAGATAGTGCACTTTCTTCAAAGAGAACCTTACTGATATGCCAAGTTCCAGTCAATCAGTCATTGCTTCAACACCAACTAGTATGACGTCCATTGAGCCTGCAATTCAGAATGATGTTGGTTGTTCTAAATTGCCTGTTCAATGTTGTCACAAGAAAAAAGAAAAAGGTCACTCAAAAAAAGCCCTCATGATGATGATTGGAACTTGCATGGCCATATGAAACAAGGTTTAAACTGCCTGAAAAACTTCAACAATAATAATTATAGAGCACTAATGGCAGTAGTGACTTCTAAAAACAAATTTATTTTAAGATAACGTAGTACTTTCGATCTAATACCAAGATCATCCTCAGCATATACAGTATTTTAAAAAAGAACAGAATTATAACTTCTGAAACAAGGTTTAAACTGCCTGAAACACTTCAATAATAATAATTATAGAGCACTAATGGCAGTAGTGGCTTCTAATTTAGAAGTCACTACTGCCATTAGTGCTCTATAATTATTATTACTTGCATGGCATTCTTTTGATGGAGTTTCTGCCAATCAGGAGAATTGTGACCAGCCATGACCTACTTGAACACCTTGACAAAGTTGTGTCATTTCATTCATGACAAACACCCTAACAGAGACACTGCAAGTGTCAGGCTGCTGCATGAAAATGCACACTTTCATTTTATGGTTTCTATTTGCAACAAAACTGCACAGGCTCCAGCACCCACTGTACAATCCAGATCTGATTTAGCTAGGAAGTGCTCCAGTACTCACTGTACAGTCCAGATTTGGCTCCTTAAGATTTTCATTTGTTTAGGATCATTCAAAATATTCCTGGGCAGCCAGCGCTTCAAATTGAATGCTGAAGTGAAATTGATTGTGCACAGGTAACTGAATAAAAAATGGAATTTTATGAACAAGCTATATTAAAACTGGTGTCTAAATGGGAGATATGTTTTATGAGATGCAGTATTTAAGAGATGTAGCTTCTTTGTATATATTTCACACTTGGCCTAGCTATTAAACACAAACTAAAAATAATAATACTCAAAAGCCCTTTAGCAGTCAAAAGATTTGGTTAATGAATTGTACTCTGAGTTTTAAAAGGAATCAGACTGTTTTTGGGATGATCAGAAATGACAAAGACTGATATGAGGATAAGGTCAGGATGGAGTATATGAAATTCCTTTAAATAATCACTCATTGGGTAGGAAAGAGTTTTATATAGGATATACGGAGAGGAACTTAGAAGCAAGGATAAAAGAACATAAAACGAACCTCAAGTATGGTAAACTCTCCATTGCACTAAGACAGATATTGCTGCTGCATGATGTTGAAGTGCAAAGGGGAACAGCAAGAATTATCTGGCCAAATGAAAAGAACTGGGACAGGAATATGATTGAGGCATTAGAAATCCTCAAAAAGAAAATAGAGAGGATGTGTGATAAATTTCACGGAACTGGAAACGATCCCTAGTGCATGGAGATGGTTATTTAAAGTTAGCAAAGCAGACTAAAGGATACGATACAGTTGGTTTTCGATACACCCGTAAGGGTGTGCTGCTTTTTGTGAAGATTATTACCTTTTTATTTTTAATTTTTTAACGATTGCAGATAACTATGTATTTTTAATTCGTGATTTTGAATAATTTTTAAAATTTGTATAATTTTGTATATGATTTTTGTTTATATTATACTTAATGTATTCCTACAAGATTAGTCACGTAACAAGAAATGTATGGCTTTACTGGCAGGAGGTACTAAGGAGAGGGCTTCCAGATGTAGACCTGCCTTTTAAATCTTTGCCAAGTTTGTTTATTTTATGTAGTTAGGTCTCCTGTTCTAGTGTAGCAGGGGTTAGTCGTGTTGTAGCAGCTGAAGACGACGTCAAGTACATTGAAAATGTTTCTGAATAAAACTTTTCACTGCTAAAGGGCTTTTGAGTATTATTATTTTTAGTTTGTGTTTAGTGCATTCTCATTGAACTTATATTATGCTATTAAACACTATGCAGAAAGCTAAAGTATGCATTACTTTTTGATCCACCTAGTATGTAGACTCAATTGATGCAGTCTTAGAGACAAAAGGTAGACACTTTACCATAATTGCCAGATAGCATGTAAATGGAATCACATGAAGTTAGTATTTGAAAAATAGGATTGCAATATAAAAATTGCACACACACTATAATTATTAGACATTCTAAGATGGTATTCTATACTGTAAATATAGAATAAATCTATCTGTATTCATATTTGTTTGATGAAAAATAATTTTCAGAAAACCAATGAACAAAATAAATTTGTTATGAAAGAAAACTTGAGAAAACAAAAAAATATCAAATATAAAATAATCTTATATATGGAATGCCAGTTTAGAATCAAACCTGAGGTCAAATAGTATGATAAGATATATGTTAGATCAAGAATATTCAACAAGAAATAATTTTTAAATATTTGTTCATTTCTCAATTTATTCATTATACTGTAAGTAATATCCATCAATAAGAATAAAGAATTTCTTCTTTCACTATGACAACAGAATGCAATATGAATATGTTGAATCTTATATGTTACTGTTAACAAGTTTTAATGATTCTGAGTATAACTGAAACACAAAATAATCCTCAATTATACAAATTATGCTCAATTGTTAGCAAAAGCACAAATATTCATCCAACAAAGTATTTGCATTCTGTATGTATCACACTAAACTCCATGCAGGCATACAACTCCATGCAGAATTTCGCTCATATATTTACTGTATTTATGATTATTAAAAGAAAAATTATACTGTTCTAATTCTATATAGTAATTCAAAAAAATTATTTATGGGAAAATAATAACTACGGCAAAAGCAGCGATTCTACAGATTTACCTTATCTTTATAGAAATAGTTAGTTTAATTAATAATTTATAAATAAGTATACAGTATATAAATTATAACAATTTATATTATATATACTACATATCATTTATATTTATATAATACTTAATAATTACATAATTATTATGTATAAATTATTCATAAATTTTATTTTCTGACACCTATATTTCTCAAATCCAACTTAACTGTAAATTCTGAGTAGATTCAGCATGACAGTAGCAAGGTAGCATGACATTTTACATTTGATCAATACACAAGATTATATAGATTTGTAATTAATCTATTCATACTAATTTGCAAACCTAAACTTTCAAGTCATAGTATTAAAAGCCCGATTACTTAAAACTTCTATTAATTCAGAAATAAGAAACGATTTTCTTTACGAAATTGTCATTCGTTTTGTTTATCTAAGCCTAAATCAGCTGAATTTAAAAAAAAAAAATTGAAAATTTTATAAATCCATTTAGTTTTTGTTTTAATCGCCAAATTCTTTTTAAAATAAACTCAAGAATTTTTATAATTATAAAAAAAAAAGTCTAATCACAATTAGTATATTTATTTAATACTTACAAGCTATCAATCTTGTTAAGATCATGTTGCATAACTTTATATTCTCAATGAATAAAATCTATTTATAATTCGAGACTTATCAATGCTTGTTTAAGTCCATTTTTAACAGGTCTTCGAGCAACTATTCATAAAATGAATAATAAAAACAAAACCAATATTATTTTAATTAAATTTTCTAATTTAAAAAGGAAAGTATTTTCACTTAACACAATTTTGATAAAATTTATGCAAGTACATATATAAATGTGACGAAACACAATCAGTTTATTTTTGACTAGTTATTTATATGCATATTTAGATAAAATAAAAATGTTACATTACCTAAATTTGAGCATTTTTTTTTTATTCCTCTCCCCGTCGACTTCAGACGAAACACGAACTTCTAATTCTTTATTATTAAATAGATGGCGCCATCATCTCCAATCTCAGTTTTAGGTTTTAAAAAAAATAAAAAATGTTTATACGTATTGATAGTTTAAGTTTAATAGACAGTATTTTGATTTATTATTCCATAAAAATTATTAATTATAAATAAAATAAAGAAAGTATCTTTAAATTCCTATTAAATTAATTAATAAATGTTAATTAAAATATAAATGGGTATTTTTTTTATCTGTTACATGATAAGTAAACTCGTAGTATTAGGCTAAAAACTAATAAATGGAACAATTTTGTTATTTGTTTCTTATATTATGAACATCTAAAATATATTTTTACTATAAATTATTTATTATTTCCTTTAGAAAGCAAAAATTCCATTATGCAATTGTCATATAACAGATTAAGGAAACGCTTGCCGGATAAATTACATAATTTCAGTTATAAAAAAATTAAATTAAAGAAAAATGACTACTAGATGATGATAATGAAAAATTAATAATCTCTACGAATTTTATTTCTTGGACAATGCAGGAAGGTCTCGCCATATAAAAGAATTTATTAGATCTACCGCCTTAGGCGCAGATTCGAAGAAAAATTGAGATAAAAAAGACATTCCACATTGAGTAAAACTGTTAAACTACAATATTATGTGCAGCTTAAATGCATTCTGAAAATTTTGTAAAATGTTACTGAAAGTAGTTGAAATGAAACCATTTTTCTTTCGAAATGATGCTTAAAAGGCATTAAAACATTTTAAAAGTGAGCAAAATTTTTCTAATCTATTAAAAACTTCAGTTTCACATCCGCTCTTAGTTGTTACCATCTAAGAATTCAGCATTGGCTCTGAAAAATATAACTCTAGATTTTTTCGGGAAATCAGTCTTTGACTCTAAAATACAAATAAGCACGATTCATGATAAGTTTTTAAATGGTTCGCTATTTAGTAATTTCTCAGATGGAACGGGTCATAGAAAACGAACGAAAAAACTATTCTGAGTAGGTACCGAGTGCATGATTCGCCCTTTTCTAGGGGGTGTCAGCGCTATTTTATTGATAAATAATTTCGAACCACAGTAATGGAAATATAAAGAATGGAGATCGAAGGACTAGACTTAGACTTTCTGAAAAAAATTGGACTCAGAATTGAGGTCTGATTTTCCACTTAAAAATCTACACACGTCCCCCATCAATCTTAAATTATTGGCGACCGGATGGCCGAGTGGTAACGCTATTGGCGTGCCATGCAGGAGGACCCGAGTTCGCGTCCCGGGTCTGGTCCCGGATTTTTCCGGGTGCTGGCATTTAGTAATTTCTCAGATGGAACGAGTCAAAAAACGAACGAAAAAACTATTCTGAGTAGGTACCGAGTGCATGATTCGCCCTTTTCTAGATGTCAGCGCTATTATATTGATAAATAGTTTCGAACCACAGTAATGGAAATATAAAGAATGAAGATCGAAGGACTAGGCTTAGACTTTCTAAAAAAAATTGGACTCAGAATTGAAATCTGATTTTCCACTTAAAAATCTACACACTTCCCCCATCAATCTTCAATTATTGGCGACCGGATGGCCGAGTAACGCTATTGGCGTACCATGCAGGAGGACCCGAGTTCGCGTCCCGGGTCTGGTCCCGGATTTTTTTCGGGGTGCTGGGCCCGGCCCGGTGATCCCCGTCCTTCACCAATATCTGATGTAAAGTAATGATATTTCATGCTCTTGGTCCCCATTCAGCTTGATGCCCCGGGCGGACCATCCCTTCGCCCCCCTCTGGTTAATAGTATGCAATATTGGTCTTACTAAATCTACTGAATAGCTGTGTGGGTCGGCCGGATTGGCCGCATAGAAACGCTTCGACTTTCCATCTGGAGGACCGGGGTTCGAAACTCGGGTCCCACTCTTTGAAAATATTTATCATGGGGTCCGGGCCCGGCTCGTCGATCCCCGTTCTCCACAATACAGCTGACCCCTCCACAAGAATGGGCAGCTTATGGAAGGGCTCTAGCCGTGCGGTAAAGTGTTTTCTTCATATTTTGAAAATTCGGGTTCAATTCCGGGTCTCACTTGTCCAAATATTATACAAAGGAAAATGAGGCTTATAGGAATAATCAGAACACCATGCTGTCTTCCAGTCAGATACAGAATATGATGATCTTATAATAACAGCCATTCATTATTTTCCTATCTACAACTTTTAAACTAATTAATATCTTTTTATGTAATTTAGTACAGTGTTCGACTATTAAAATTGGCCATGATCAGGTCTGCATCCGCAATTGCAAATCGAAATTCCTCGTGGTGATCTTCAAGCTTCTATTAATTAAGTATTTACCTCTATTTCAAATAATTATAAAGTTTAAGAATATTGTTAATAATAATTTATGTGAAATAGGGCCATATTTTGCCATAGGCAAAGCAGGCAATGATGGGAGATTGTTTTGTGGAGCCTATTTTCCTTTTCACATGTAGTGAAAGGGAAAATTCCTGCATAGCTTACGATAACGTAATAATAAAGATTTGGCATGAATTTTTTAAGCTACTCTTTTGTTTTTCGTATCCCATACAATAATTTTAAAAGTGACCCATATTTTACTTTGTTTATGGGCTCGGGAAAATTTAAGATTGTTCTAATGTAGAACAATTCAAAATACGGTATTGTACAGTTTATCGAATTGTAGTACTTATTGTATACTACTAAATATTATCGAATTTATCTATAGTCTTCAATTTTAATGTTTTTTTTTACTGTTAATTATTTTTGCAATTGGTTTGAAAATACCTCCGTACAGCAGTTTTACTACTTTGTCCTAGGAAGCAATTTAAATTAAATTAAACATAAAAACATTGAGATTTCCTTCCTCCGCTATTTATAAATATAATTATAATTGAAGTATATGAATTTGTTTACAATAATATATTGGTATATCACAATAAATATACTACAGATTTGATATAACACAATAAATTTGTTGCATTTGTTGTCTTTGTTATGTAAAAAATATAACAAACGCAAGTTGTGTAGCAAATTTTATTGAAAATCAATCTGTTGTATAACATTTTGGCAATACTGTGCAGTAATTGTTATAGGATTTATGACAATTTTATATAAATTTATTAATTAAATATAATTTTGTTTAAAATTTTTAATATGTTTGTTATTGGTTAAGTTATAATGAGTGATAACAGAATAATATATATGTGTATTTTCCTTTTTTTTTTCTTATATTATCATAACTCATACTAATATAATATAAATTCTCTCTTCCTGGTTTGTAATAACTTGTTTAAAAATTAATAAAAATAAATAAGCTTACTTTATTACCAATGAAGCAACATATAGAATTTAAAAAATTAATAATAGTAATAATAATAATCATAAATGCAAAAGTTTTGCAAATATATAATTCATCAATAAAGTAGAATGGCAGATTAATTTAGAAAAATAATGGTCAATATATTTTTATAGATCTTAATATAACTTGTATTAATATATTTATAAATTCTATATATTGTATAGTATATATAGAATTATTATTTATACTGTATACAGCATGTAAAATTGAAATGTTTGTCCCATTGCACAATCTCTTATGGATACCTTTTTCTTCTGGAGGGGTATTTTTTTGTTAACAGATGACACCACACTCCATTCTATTAGAATACTATGTGGCGGGCGAAACAAGCCCTTCCACAGGCTGCCTACCCCTGCGGAGGGGTCAACCGGATTGTGGAGGCGGGGATCGACGGACCTCATGATAAATATTTTCAAGGGTGAGACCCGAGACTCAAACCCGGGTCCTCCAGAGTGGAAAGCCGAAGTGTTTCCACGCGGCCAATCCGGAGGTCCTCCAGAGTGGAAAGCCGAAGTGTTTCCACACGGCCAATCCGGCCATCCTCCAGAGTGGAAAGCTGAAGCGTTTCCACGTGGTCAATCCGGTAATCCTCCAAAGTGGAAAGCCGAAGCGTTTCCACGCGGAATCCGGCCGACCCGACTGTCTGGAGGGGTTTTATGTTTGGTCCCATTTTTATTATAATAATAATTTGAAAACAATTTTGTTTACTTTTCCAATAGATGGCGCTAGGCGGTAAACAAAAGTTATGGATTACATGATACTACTACACTATAATAATTAAGGAAAAGGCAAAGAATAATGTGGGGGTTAGGCCATGGTTTTCCGCATTATTCTTTGCCTTTTTTTGTAGAGATACTTCTTAAATTAAAAGAACGATAGGCCATATCCGAAATCGATACAGTATCTGCTTTTATCATCGACATACGATGGTTTTTATTGTGTATTTTTTTAGTAATGAATTTTAATTTATAAAAGATCCAGTTCATAAAACACAATCTATTTATACTAAGAAATAGCATTTAATTTATTTTCAACATGATTAAAATTCAGCATTTTTAATTTTTATTGTTGTTATTATTTTTAATTATAAATTAAAAAAAATAATAATAACAGAATACTTTTGAAAAACAAGTGACAAATTTTTAAACGCCTAATCATGTTACATATATTTTAACGAATAATTTTCATTGACTGATTTCTGATAATGATTAAAATATATATTAAAATAGATAAAAAAAAAATTATATTAAAAATCGGGAAGTAACAAAACGGGATTGCTTTATATTCGAACTTCCGAAAATCCAAACTTTTAAAATCTTTAGCGAAAATTGACAATAAGGCGCCGAATAGATTTATGAATCATTCTCTATTGGACCGATTGAATTTCCACATTTTATATAAAACACAATTTTAAATTACGACAGCTATTCATAAAAATGATTTTATTAATATTTTTAAACAAATTATTGTAAAAATGTCGCCATTTTCCAGTTGACGACATGAATGATTAAAATCATTTTTATTTAAATCCTTTATATTTACAGCAGGCATGTTCAACTGGTGGCCCACTTGCGACCGGATGGCCGAGTGGTAACGCCTTGGCGTGCCACGCTGGAGGACTCGGGTTCGGCATCTCCTGAAAAGTTTTTTCGGGATTCTGAGCCCTGCCCGCAATCCTCTCTTCACCATCTGACCCTCCTCCATGGTTGTGGGTGCACCCTGCGGTTGGAATTAGCCCAGTTCCTTAGTTCTCTCTGATTGGAAAGGGGCATAAAAAACCCGTGGACCCATAAAAAAGCCGCGACGTCAAACCTAAATATTGTTTTTCTCATTTTCATTTTATTGGTATTGTATTACAAAAATTACTAAGGTATCACATTTCTGTCTTAAAGCTACTATTAAGTGTTCCCGCGCTCTTCAACAGGTTGTGCACCGCTGATATACAGTATTAATATCTTTAATAATGTTTTCTAAATTTTCAATTAAGGAATTTTTATTTACTAAAACTATCAATAACTAACAGATATGTATAGAATAAAAAAATATCCAAATGATTCAAGAGGCCCACCAGCCGTGAATGTTTGGCACTATAACATCGAGATAATTTTTTATTTAGTAAAACTATCAATAACTAACAGATATGTATAGAATAAAAAAAAATCCAAATGATTCAAGAGGCCCACCAGCCGTGAATGTTTGGCACTATAACATCGAGATATTCTTTTATTATTTATCAGAAATAATTATGTATACCATTGAAATTCAATACTTAAATTTAGATTGAATACAATATCAATAATATTTATTTTAATAAACTTTTGTTTCTATTAACAAAAGAATTCAAAAAATAATTAAACTGTTACGAAATAATTAAAATAGGCATTAATATTCATTATTTTACATAATTCTTACGAATCACGTGTTTTATTTTATAATTTAATTATCATGCTGTGTCATTCTGATGAATCAACGTTTCTATGAGTAATTTCGATTAGCACATGTTATGAATGATTATCGTTATATGCGTAATTTATTATAATTATTTTTTATATTGCACTTCTACGCTTATAATTTTTTTGATACTCAATATATTTTCGAATACATTTAAGAAAGGTTAAGATTTAGTACTTTAATGTATATAAGTGAAATAAGTTTGCAAGATCATTTAAATTCTAAATAGCAAAAATACTCAAAATAGGGCATAATTGATAATTTGATCTATTGTATAATTTTCTATCCAACGCATAATTTATTCATGTACAATGCTATATTCATAAAAATGATTCATTTGCATTAAAAAATGCTTTATAAATTTATTTGATTTATAATACATCATTTTTTCATGTTATGACTTGCATAAACATGTTGGTTTCAGTTGGCAGGCAGAATATAAAATTAAAATTGGTTGTGTCCAGGAAAAGTGTCATAATATTTTAATTAAAACTGGATGGACTGCTCAATGCTAGAAAAACGAATCTGGCCGACATGGTATAACATCCTTCCTAAAAGATGGCGGACGCAAACGTAAATTCTAAGATATAGAATTTGTTTTGGTGGCCAGACTTATCCCATTTATGTTATTAATTGTGATGACCAGATCCAAATAATAATAAAAAAAGAGTATAGTACCCATTTATACTTTCGGAGGCCCTAGGCGTAACATCATTCTGAGGCCTCAAAATAACAAGTCTATTTCAATTTTAATTATGAATTTTATATTTAAAAATCAGTACTATATTTTGCAATTATAACTGGTCTGCTTTTTATATTGCTAGTTGTGAGGAGTAAGGTTTTAAAATGTGGCCTCATAGAGAGTGAGGCCACAGTTTGCGCCTAATGCGCCTTATGGTAAATGCGATCCTGATAGCACACTAATATCGAGTTTTATACCATCCTTCCAATTCAGCAGTTCGTTTTTGCTGACCACTGACCCTTAGAACAGTCCACCCAGTCTCTAAGTTTACGCTCATACTTTACTTTAAAGCAGTGCTTTTTAAAGTGTGGGTCGCGACCCCATATGGGGTCTTGTAACAAAATTTGGAGGTCGCAGAAATTTTAGCAAATGCTTTAATTCGTCCAGTCTCTAAGTTTACACTCATACTTTACTTTAAAGCAGTGCTTCTTAAAGTGTGGGTCGCGACCCCACATATGGGGTCTTGTAACAAAATTTGGAGGTCGCAGAAATTTTAGCAAATGCTTTAATTCGTATTCCTAGTTTATATACCTCTATACCCAGGATCGCGAAAATATTGTCTCGGGTAAAAGGGGTCGCCAAGTGCAAAGTTTGAGAAGCGCTGCTTTAAAGAATTAAATTTAATTAGTAGTTAGTTAGTTAGTAGTCCCTAGGATCGCGAAAATATTGTCTCGGGTTAAAGGGGTCGCCAAGTGGAAAAGTTTGAGAAGCGCTGCTTTAAAGAATTAAATAACAGATCCAAATAATAATAAAAAAAGTATAGTACCCATTTATACTTTTGAGGCCCTAGGCGCAACATCATTCTGAGGCCTCAAAATAACAAGTCTATTTCAATTTTAATTATGAATTTTATATTTAAAAATCAATACTATATTTTGCAATTATAACTGGGCTGCTTTTTATATTGCTAGTTGTGAGGAGTAAGGTTTTAAAATGTGGCCTCATAGAGAGTGAGGCCTCAGTTTGCGCCTAATGCGCCTTATGGTAAATGCGATCCTGATAGCACACTAATATCGAGTTTTATACCATCCTTCCAATTCAGCAGTTCGTTTTTGCTGACCACTGACCCTTAGAACAGTCCATCCAGTCTCTAAGTTTACACTCATACTTTACTTTAAAGCAGTGCTTCTTAAAGTGTGGGTCGCGACCCCACATATGGGGTCTTGTAACAAAATTTGGAGGTCGCAGAAATTTTAGCAAATGCTTTAATTCGTATTCCTAGTTTATATACCTCTATCCCTAGGATCGCGAAAATATTGTCTCGGGTTAAAGGGGTCGCCAAGTGGAAAAGTTTGAGAAGCGCTGCTTTAAAGAATTAAATTTAATTAGTAGTTAGTTAGTTAGTAGCAAAACAGGGAGGAGCCTACCCAGCCCATGCACCGCGACCAATGATGGTCTATTGTGCATCCCCCAATCAGATCATCCCAGGAGAAGACCTGTCCTTAAAACAAAAGACAGTATTCTCCTTAATGGGGCAGTAGCAAGATCCTCAGAAACAGGAAAATACACCCCCAAGAAATCACGCCTAAGCCACGAAAGAGCCACACATTCGCACAAAATGTGAAGAGGAGTTTCCTCCTCGTACTGACATCTTCTGCACAGAGTGCTATCAGTAAGCCCAATCAAATGAAGATGTCGTCTAAGATGACAGTGCCCTGTAAGAAGCCCTGTAACAATTCTAACCTCATTTTTATTCAGGGAAAGCAACTCTTTAGTTCGCTGA
>AYEL01067590.1:0-19635 GCA_000484575.1 Olivierus martensii
GTACGAGTGTCCGCAGTTCGATAAGCCATCTTCACAGGTTTGGGAAGGTTCATCGCAGGAATTACCCTTAAACGAATCCCCTGCCCAAGAGCTCACCCGTCCAAAAGCCGGGTAAGCCATTGACAAGTGAACTCATTTACACAAGTGTAAATGAGTGCACCATTGTCTAAAGTATTAGTAGGTCTGACCCCCTCTTCTGAGGAGGTCAGACCTACTAAGAGATCACAGGGCTTTCAGCCCGGATCTTATTTGAGGCTGTTGCTTCTCTTCGGTTGGCCATCATTAAGGAGGGCTACCCTGACTCCAAGATGGTATCTGCAGATGTAGATCTCATCTTGGATAAGATCCTTAGTGGTGTGGATGGGATCCCTTCTGGGGGGGCCTTGCCGCTACTTAGGGCTAACCCTGTACTGTCTACTAACCGTAGACAGTACAGATCTGGTTCTCTTACCAGCACCAGGGGTACCGACAGGAGAATCAGACAAAAAACAGAAAAATTAAAAATTGTCAAATCAACGTCATAGTTGTTTAGATCGCATAACAAGGATACAAGACCTACTTCACTCCATTAATTACTAGGTTGACGACAACAAAACAATTCGCTATATTTGCACAGAAGGTCATATCTATCCTAGAGAGCAATTCCGCCAACAATATCCTTTAAGCGACTATGATGAACTCTATACAAATGTTAGAGTATAAAATATAGAAGATCATTAGTTGAGCATTCAACAAGTAACGAATGAATAATTAGCAAAAGAATGAGTCAAGGTTGATTATACAATTTACTATCCCGTTATTTCGATATAATGAAATGCAGTTATTTTTGGAAGTTGAAACTATGATAGTTTCGAAATTTAAAAAAAAAGGAAAAATTATAGATATTTTCGACAATTTTAGTCAATTTTCAACGTTTAAAAATAAGAGTTAATTATGCGTTGACTATTTTCGACAATTTAAACCGAACAGTCTTATCGTAATTGTTGCAAGATGGTTTTATAGGAGACACCAGAGAATCTTATCTATGTTCGTAGAAATACTGTGAGGTATTTTTTTTTTTATATTTTTGTAATAGCTAAAGCAACAACTTGCCCTACAATCGAGGGGCCTGTCATCAGAGACCTTCAAAAGAAACCTTAGGAATTTACCCTGGTATCAGTATTCAAAACTTTTGTTAACTTAAAAACTTGAATAAAAGACTTATTTTTCGATTAAAAAATATCATTTTGTCGTCAAAATTTTTTATAAAGACAAACAAGACTTATTTAAATTTGAATAAAATACTTAAAGCGCGTCAATCTTACTACTATTGCATTCTTTAATTCAATCTGTTATTCGAATTGTACGTTCTCAATGATTCACATTTGTAATTTAATCTCACACTTGTGTTAAGAATCAATATTTGTCAAGAGCGTGGACATAAATTTGAATGAGATATCGGTGACGTAAAAACGTTTTTGGTATTTTGATAATACTGTATGTACAGTATATTATTTTAAACTATAACGATTATAATTTTAACTGATAATACTATACTATAAATAATTTTTATCGTCTTACAATTTTAATATTACCTTTAAAATTTGATCGTTTTTTTTTTCCCCTTGAAAAAATTTGCAAGTAAATAGAACTTGTATATTATTTATTGTCATTGTGTTTCAGCAAAATTTTAAAATTAAACACGAATATTATTTTCTGGATTGTTATAAATTGTCAGTTCGAATTTTATTACAATAAAGAGAAAAGATTATCAGTCGGAGGTTTGTCTCTTTTTTCAGATACAGTATTTATTTACATCCTCAAGAACGGATGATTAAGCGAAAGTAAACAGAGAAAAGATGGTTTTATCTGTTTATTCCGAGTTGTCCTTATATAAGTTGATAAGTTAGTCAATTTGCAACGTTTCTGCTGCCACATTTACCTCAAAACAATTTTTTTTCTTTTCGTTTACATCTCAACAGAGTGACGCATCAACAGCCGCTGCCAAATCATGGCGCGGTGTTTCCCTTCCTCGGTACACAGTAATGTTACCTATTTTAAGTCTCGGTCCACTCTTTCAATGTCTAGGGGCAAGCGGGCAGTTGCGAACAGCACCAACTCATCTCAAATTGCCTGACGCCGAAGATAAACCTTACATCAGCTTAGAATAATTCAGCTGAGCCTGGCGCATGTTGATGCATGCGCTATCATTGACCAATCGGGTGTCCCGTTACAAGCAACGTCAACTGGAGCGAGCACCCAACGTCTGGCGAAAGTCGCAGTGTTATTAATTCGACGCCGACTATCCGAAGACGATCCGACAGGCCTCGTACTATTTAATTTATTTAATCTCTAGGATTGTCAACGGAGTAACAAGGCCTGCATAAGCGTTTGCCAGGAGAATTACCGAGAAGAAGCCGGCCGCCATTTTCCCCTTGCTGTGTCTCCTCTGCCATACACCGTATCACGCTGCCGATTGTGATACAAGTGCGCTGCTTATCTGTAACACGTGCCACTCACCCTTTCCTTAACTCCTCCGTTCGCTTGGAGTGGACACGGCGACGTTAAGACAACCAGTCGACTCCGCATGGTACGATCTGTTCCGTCAACATACCCGAATGAATTTAGGCCAAAGTCTCTCAGAGTGGGCGAAGGATAAACCCCTGAGTATCCTCCAACTCGACCCTGCTGACAGGGCTGTGCTGAAAATAGCAGGTAAGAGATCTTTTAACACGTGGCCACTCATTAACTACGACTTCGTACGTATTAACGTTGACATAGAATCGGCTAGAATGTTGTTACATTCTATACAGAAATTTAAGTCATGTTTCGGCAATTTCTTTTGGATGTTGGGATAGACTATAAAAGAGAGAAATTGGCACATCTTTATTTGACCTTGAGAATATTTTGATTGCTGCATTGCATCTAACTGCAGTAAAAACAGTTTTATTTTTATACTAAAAATATATGTATATATATGTATGTATAGTCGGTCTTCTCTGTAACAAAATTTCCACGCGTACTGACAATGCCAGATAGCGTTTCTGAGAAACTATCAAATACGCGATTGCGGTTACAAAATAACACACGAAATATGAAAAAATTCGATACAAAAACATGTAAATATGACGTTATAAAGTATGAATAAAGTATATGGAGTGTAAAAAATACAATGGCGAAATAATAAAAATGATTAAGTCATAGGATGTCTACAAGAATATTAAACACTTCGGAAATTGGCTGGAGATGACGATGCGGAATAAACAACGTTTCAGATCGATATAATTTAGCGGTTTTTAACGAATTCTCAATAAATCTAGTAGAATTCATAGAAAAAAAACTAATCCAGATTTGATCGATAGAAGCAATCGATGGAGTGACTCACGCCCGGTAGAATAATAAACTAAATAATGCGTTTGATACGGCTAATCTAGCGCGATATGCATGGTCATATTCCAGCAAATGCCAATGAAAAACTGTTTTATAGATATAAAATTCATTTCCCTCGCTTTAAAATTGCTATTTATCGTTACACATTGGATTAACCTTGTAAACAAATTTAAAATTTCATCAAACATAAATTGTTAATGTTATGGGTACCGTGTAAGCGAATAACGAGACGGAAGAACCATTTTCTAAAAGTAATCAATGGTTTCGTGACGTCATTGGTGTCTCGAAAATATCATATGTTACTTTCTTCGTTATCTTATTCTCTTTCGAAAATATTTAATAATAAGGCCACACGGGTTTGTGCACTAATACCATTCATTCTCGACCATATTATTTTTGGATACAAAATGAATGATTGATAGATACAAGCGTTGCGAATGTGATTGGACTTGCTTGTTTCGTTTAAATTATTACTGATAATAAAGAAGGAAATTATAATAAATCACTTTAAAAGCAAGCATATTTATAACACAGAACGAAATTGCGATAGAATTAATTTACGACTTTCGACTAAACTGCTCTCTAACATGTAACATCAAATATAGATTTTAAACATGACGTAAATTTATGGACTCATATACGATTTTATTTCTTTTTTTTTTTTTGAGATGACGCAACGACTCAAAATATCGTCTTCCTGTTTCTGACCTATCTTCGAATCATTCTATTGAAATTCTTTGTACAAATTTCAAGGACATTTGCCAAAAAATACTTTCTTCTTCTCCGGTTATAATGTGCCTTTTTTTATATAATTTTTCTCGAAGGAAAAAAACGTTAATGGAAATTCGTCTTTACGCTAAACGAGTCTGGTCCAAACTGAATTCTTTGGAGAAAGATTACGTTACGTAATGTTTGCTACTCGTTTTTATTACACTAATTTACATAAGCGTAATATCTTATTATAGAAAAACGGATCGTGTTAATATTTCGTTTTTAAACCTCTCTAATGCGTTAAAAACTTGCGATTTTAAATTAAATTAAGCTGTTTACAATCTTTTGCAGAGATATTTTCGTTAATTAAAACTCAACTCGCTCTTTAACTATACCAAACTGCAGATTTATTATACTGTATATCAGATATACCAATCCTTAATGGTTTCTGGGTTACAGTTCTAACTGGCTTGCTGCAAAATCGGTTAAAAACCTACGATCGATACGGCTAAACTGTACTGGTGCTAGAATAGGTTACAATCGATCCTTCAGATATTCTAAAATAATATATAAATACAGTATTGCTAAAAAAATATATTAATTAAATTCACATTCTATATACAGTTCATAATTTAGATTTTAATAGATATAGCCTATAATAAATTAATTTTTTTTATAATAAGCATAAATATTAATTAAAATTTATAATATTTTGAGTACAAATATATGTTTATCTAGTTCGATAAACAATCAAACAATTAAAAATATTGTTAATAAGTATCGACCAGTTCGAAAATTTGATAACAGATGGCAGTGTGTTTAGAACTTAATTGATAATACGGTATTAGTATGGCGGCTGCATAAGTCGAAATAAGATATTCAAATTTTTAGTTTTAGCATAGTTGAAAAAATAAGAACTGTGATAACGAAGCCTTCTCTCTGTTGGAGACAATCATCAAAAGACATTTTCGGTTTCGCATCCTTTGCCAGTTCTTAAATGAATGGTAGCGCAAAACAGATGTTATCGGTATATAGGCGACAGGTTTATTTTTTGACCCAAGAAAATAAAACGTACGAAAGGCACAGTATGTAGGTCATCAACCCTCCCCATCTGTCACTAGATGATAAGGTGAGGTGGGAATTTGAAATCCGTTACTGATTCAAAACGTCTGGACTTTGTCATTTTTTTTCTTAATTCTTTGTTTTCTTATATAATAAATACACCTCGAAGATCTAAACAGGAATAATCGATTCCTTCGAGAGAAGTTAAATACTGTATTTTGTATTATGAAGGCGTAACCGCTACTATAATATGTTGATTGACGTCAGCAATTAATTTAAAAGTTAATTGGTAAATAAATTTTGGAACAATTTCTCTATAACTGTTTCTAAAATATCTCAATTAATTAGTGTTTGGCATTTTTGAAACTTAGGCCCATCAGATATTTCACGTACGAGTCGAAATAGGTCAAATGCTTAACATTCCTTGCTGTCATATCTTTATTTTTATATTGATGTAATTTTCAATACAAAATCTAAACTATTTTAATATAAATTTGTAAAAATCGATAATTTTTACACTAGTTTTTCCTTGGAATTCATACGATTTACAAAATTAAATTATTAATATAATATAATTTTTCTTTCCTGTACTACTAGATGGCGCATCTGCAACATCAAACGTTAGATTTAAATTCAAGAAAGTTATTTTAATTTGTCGTAAGACGTAATAAAATGATGTTAAATAATTTAATTGGCGATATAATATTTAATTGCCCTATTAAATTAATTGACAAATTTTAAAGTAATTCGGATCTCTTAATTTAAATACATTACTGCCTTCCATTTATTTTTTTGTTGATAATTAGGCCTAAGTATATTAGGATTATTGAAGTTTGTTATTATTATAAATATAACAGATTTGACAACGAATAAATCGCAATAAAATAAATTTCCTAGTAGGAAAAACGCAGATACCAACCAGGTACTGTCCTTGTTATCAATCAGTGATCCATAATAGCAGGGAGATCCATTCAGAGATTTAACCTTGGATAATATGTGACAAAACCTGAGCCTATAACGGAAATTGTAAATTGCTAGATATCCCAACATCAACAGTATTCAATGAAAAAATGAGCGTACTGCGTTATCATTCTTACGATACTTGCGTTTCTATATTAAAAGGTTTGTAATTGTCAATTTTTATATATAAATCACTTTATCGGTAGAGAAAATATTCGCGTTTTATTGTCAGTACAAACGTGTGATTTGTTACTTGCGATTCGATGCTTAATCGGTATCAAAATTCAATCGCGGACGGTAAAAATTTCTATTAGGATCGAGAATTACACCTGCAATATTGTCTGTTACCTTTACCTGCTATTGAATGAAGGGTCGAATGTGATGTGGTCTCATTGACGGGGGAAAGTCGTAGGTGCTGGGCCGAACCGGTTAAATATCCTTGGTCTAGGTCATCACTTGCAGACTAGGCGCGTAAGCTCTGCAGTTTGTTATTAAGTTCGTAATGTTGAACAACTGATCACAATGTGGCGTCATTTGTTTCAACTTTCAGATGAGAGAGATGCGATACAGAAGAAAACATTCACAAAATGGATGAACAAACATCTAAAAAAGGTGAGTGTAACTTTACTTTCTTTTACTTTTATTTACATTATTTTCAATTACGCTTATTCACTTTCATTTTCCTATTACACATCACTGTACACCATACAAATTATACGTTTAATATTTTTATTTTAATATTAAGTATAATATCGAATGTCGTTACTAATTTGTTCGTTTTATATTTTTGATAGAATTTTAATTCGAAATTGCAGTATGTAGACATATATTGTTTCGATTTAAAACACTTGTTTGGAAAATGAATTATTACTTAAATAAGTAACATTTGCATTTTCAGCTTAAGGTATAAAACAAAACTCCATATATAAATTACGTAATCTTGCATGCTACATACAATTGTGACATTTTTTTAGCCCCTAAAATGTCATTCAGAAAAGAAAACGCCTACACTTTTCTAACTCAACAATACTCGAACCTACCACCTGTTGCGACATTTGACGTATTATCCTAATTAACTATGAAAAACTGATTTTTTTCTGGGTTAAATTCTTTATTATTTAACGTATAACTATGCCATTTTAAGCGCATAAATTAGGGAATTAAAGAATTTTAAAATCGAAAATATTAAAGCAGGAAGTGTCGAAAAGTAGCGACGTTTGCGATCTAATTCTATCCCATTCCGGTAAGGATAAAAACAGAAAAACTAACCCCCTTTTCAACTTGGATAATACATAATGAATAGGAAATGATCTGTTTATATTTATTTATATTCTTAAGTTGTCTTTGTTACCGATTTCGTTTTTATGAGCGTGATTTGATAAGATAACCAATATTAAGCTGTAGGACGTCTCAGTCTGGTTATGATTGCGCCGTCTTTGAATTAAAAATAATAATAATCTTTTAATTATATCGTATCAAAGTATCATTCACGTTTAAAATGTAATTACGAAAGAGAAGATTCGGCAACTGCTTAAAAAATAAACTTCAGGAACCAGTTATCTATAGCAGAACGTCATTAACAATAAACAAACCAAAATCGCGTGACGTCACTACCGCTTGCAGTCCCGGTCTAACCAGTTGCGTTGTTTATGTTTAATAAATGTACTACCGTACTAACATTTTTTTTTTTTTTTATTCCGAGAATGGTTAACTCGTAGCGAGTATTTAAATATACGGATTTCCTCCGTTAGATAACCACTGTCTTGCTTAAAATATGTTACGTCATAGATCGTCGCAATCGGTCGTGCACGAGTATAACCATGGCAACCGACCGCACCCAATCTTCTGTAGTTTTGCCTACTTATCCACGTGATTTTATTCCTCTCTAATTTTGCTTAGTCACTTTATTAAATACGTTATTCGAAACAAAATCGAATTTTTTACTTTTTAGTTTAATATTTCATTATTTCGCATTAAATATTACACGAATATTTAGGTGTTAGATTTTTTTTTTTATATATATATAACTCCGGTTTCTGTTCTGGGAATGATGTGGAACGATTTGAAAATAGATCGCGGAGGTTGGGTTGCCTGTTGGCTGTTGAAAGGATTGAAAAATATTACCTCCTTTAAAATAGGCGAGACATTTCGACTATTTCTGGTTTAGTTGCTGTGACGATTAACATGATTGGCAGGGAAGACATTAAAATGGATCGGTTAGTTAATCCTTTAGAGATTTAGAGTTATATCGTATGTTATTTCCTTTACTTTCAAGTGTCAAAGTACCCTAGATGAAGAAAAATAAAAAGTGTTATCCGGAGTCTGTGGTTGATATTTCCAATCCTTTGACAATCCCGCTAGTCAGCTATAAATTGAAAGGCTTGGCTTAGGTTCAGAGATAAAACGATACGACAGGCAAACAGCCAAACCATTATCATGGCGCTAAAATCCTCCCTCCCAATTCGATTTCGTTTTACCAGAAAGAGGACAGTCAGGTGAAAAGGGTAACTTGGGTGTGCCCCATTATTGGAACATGTTGTAACTCCCACGTTTGGTAGAACCGTACTGTATTTAGCTCTGACTGATACTCGAATTTACATTCTTTTTCCAGTTATTAATTAGTAAAGTTAATAATCTACTATAAGTATCTTTTAAAATAGTTAATATTTTTGTTGTTTAAAAGTTTTAAACGAGACACGTTTTTAAGTTTTATAAATTCTGTTGAAAGATCGGGACATCAAAACATTGAGCTGGCATCTTTAAATGGCTCGAAATAGATGTAGCGCGTATTTGTGTCGCAGCTCTGTCACTAAAGTTCCGATCGATGAATTTTGGTAGTGTCCTGTGAAGATAATAGATGGCGCCAATTGCAATTGGATAAAATTTAATTGAGCTGTGAAAAAATCGTAAGATCTCCTTTACTTCATATCCGTCACAGACATCTTAAATTGTATCATACATTGCGCAAGTTGCCTGGAATCTTCTGATGAATTTTTCATTAGAAAAGCATATTATTTGAAGGTTATTTTTAAAGATATTTTCTGTAACTAACTCTTTATAAACAGGAAGTCTTTATTACTTGGAATTTATCGTCTTCCTTTTTAATCACCGAGTGAAACTCTCGAAGCTAGTTGGTCCAAGAGTGCTTTCGTGTCATCACGTTTAATTTTCTTTAGTTTAAGATGCTATTTCGTGCACTTCAATTACACGATGCTATGGCTTTTCATTGTTTGTAATGCATTCAATGCGATTATAAAATTGAATGCCTCCTGTATTGTTGCTACACTAGGCAAATGCCGATACGAAATAATGCTCGAAAAATAAAACAAACCACAGAAAATGCAAAAAAAATCATTAATCATTTGCAGTTTTTTTCCATTTAAATTCGGACAAAAAGATCGAGACCTAGTTACGCTGTAAAACGCTATCACGAAACTGAGCGTGAAATCTAAATAATGTATTCACAAGTTAGAGAAATTATATGCATTTAGTCTAAACAGGTTGAAATTTTTCTCATAAACGTGTCCCGAAAATTAGATTGAAATATAACGATTGTATTTTATTTTTGATGCTAATGCATCTTACAAGTGTAATTTATTTTTAAAATATAACTTCCTGTTTGGAAAATTGTTATATTTTACTAAACATATTAGAACCTATTTAAAACAGCATCCGTAACATAAAGTAACACATAATACATTAGCGATATTCCTGGTTACGACCTTGCTATGTTACAGAAAATGATTACCCCATACCAAAAGCCGGTTTCATTCCGCCCCAACTACATTTCAGTGCATTGCCATATATGGCCGCAACACACTCGGATGTACTGGTCTGACCCCATGCTAAACAGGTCGCTGACATTGTTTATCCATCTTGTACTGCCAATCTTTATCGATGATCAATTGTGGCAATTACTAGATTTTCTTACGTCACAAAAGAAGCTGTGTCATAGTTCAAGATATAACGAAATAGGAATTTTACTACTTAATCGAGTTCAGTTACGATATTGTATTTTATCAAATTTAAATCTATTGAGGGGAATTTATATAACACAAACAATAATGTTTGTGCAGGGTCATCTTAAGACCTATTAGACCAATTTTATTTTTTACAATTTTTTCTATCTTCGAGTCATTAAATCCCAGAAATCTCTGTGCCTAGTGGACAAGAACCAGGATCGGATTAAGACTCTTTAGGGCCCATAAACACAAAAATATTTTTAAATAAATTATAAAATTGTTTAATAAGTTTGATCTGTTTCTCAGGCCTTCTATTGTCGGGCCCTTTAGGCATATTCCTATTATGCCTTGTGGTTAATCCGGCTCAGGATAAGACCCATGCGTTATGCCAATGTTTAAAGTGTAAATAGTTTAGCTGTTTCAAATTATATTAACTATATAATAGAATGCACATGAACGTCTTAGCATATATATTAATCGCACTACATTCAGTAACATTATTATTGATTAAATATTTGTTTTATGTTAAAAATCACGAAACAAAAGTCGAGATTCTGTTTGACCAGTTTTGTTTTCATTGTTAAATAAATATAACAATAATTTTATTCATATAATCCGGTAAATTAAATATTTATAACTCTAAAATCGATAAATTAATATTAATTTTTAAATCAAGAATTATTAATGAAATTTCTCACAGATTTATTAAAACAACTCTCCTATTAGTTTGATGTCGCCTCTCTGTTTTGTATGTTTTAAAATGAATGTTTAAATAACGAAAATTTATTTCGTATACTTAATATAAATACATATTGTAAAGAAAGAAATCAAACTTAACGAGGATGAGTGTTCTTTCGTAAAGAACTCGTTGAATCAATTTCGTTAAATTATATTCTCCGAAATAAGTGTTTATAATATTTAAATATAATTCACTGACGTTATTTAATTCTACAATCATTAGCTACATAAATTTTATAATTTATTTATCATAAATTTAATAAGATCTGCTTAAAATTACACTATTTTTGCACATCTACATAATCAAAAGAAGAAACTGAAGAAAAGATGATAGCAACTTTCTTTTTGTCCAAATTTTGCCACATGTATAGGTGGATCCACGATATTGTCAAAACAAAACCATTAGTAGACTAATGGGAAAACTGTAACCCAAATGGAGCCTCTTTAACATTGGAAGTTATATTAACATTTTCTATTGAAGGCCGTTCCTTCTGGCTATAGCGGTACCTTCAGTCACTCCTAATAATTATTGTGCCATCATTATCGACTAGGCGAATCCTTAAAATAATATCACCTTACAGCTATAGTTTTCTTTATTTGGTCACATTTCGGTTCTTATATTAACCTCATTTTGTTTGAAAAAGTATATATTATATGATTTTTTTTAATAAATAACTTATTCTATTGGTGTTTTAATTGAACTATATTTGTTTTAAGAACCTAGTTATGACAAATAGCAGTTACGTAATATTTATTCAGTCTGTTGTGACAATATCCATTTTTGGAAAAGAATGCCAAATCATAACCTTCAGAATTAAAAATTAAAAACAGGTAGATAATTCATTTTAAATTAGGAGCAAAGGCTAATTAGGATAATGTCCAGTTTAGGAAATCGGTTTGTTAGCGAATGACTAAAATTTTATTTTTAAAACAACTTTATTATTATTTTTTTTTATGTAAACTAATGATGTTTAGTCTATCAAGTTTTATTTATTTTATAACTTAAAAAGTTCTCAGAATTTTTACATCTTTCTGTATTAATGTAAATATGTCTCTGGATTTTGCATCCTTGTGTTATTTAATACATATATTTTTTAAGCTAAGAGTATAAATTTACTGTTTTGATGTTTTGTTTCTAATTTGAATGGCATGACAAAAAGACGATAGGACAACTTATCAGTTAAATGGTGACAACTGACATGTTTCGAATTTTTTTCCAATTGAAAAAGTTTTTCATTTGTTTAGAAGTTGTTACAGACGTAACAAGTCAGAAAGGACAAATCAACACTATATAAACAGTTGAAAAGATTCGAGAACAATAGAGACTATGACAGTATTCACACGCTCAAGTATTGCACATTCTATGTTTTGGTGTTTCCACTCCAAACCGTACCTAGAATAAATATAACAATTAAACAGCGTTTTTTTAAACCGTGTTTAATTTCAATCAAAAAGAATGGGCGGATCAATAATAATATAATTTCACACTAATAGTTCTCTGTATTTAAATTGAACATTTAGACTAAGAAAAACATGGAAATTATGAGAATATTAATGATTTCTTTAATATCCGAATCTTATTCAGGATTTTCAAAATGCTACTCCGCCCATATAATGTTTACTTTGACAAAGATTAAAGTTAAATGGATATGCTGTTCATTATTGTATGGATAAAACCATTAGCATATCTACTCAGATTACAATTATTGTCAAATTGATTGGATCCGGTTTTATACTTTACAAATAACTAATTTACTAAAAAGATTTAATTGATGAAAACGTCCTAATTATTATATTATTATCTCTTAGCATTTTGTTGTTTTTTATTTAAATTAAGTTAATAACAATTTTATAGATTTTTGGAAAACAATCTTTTTCGTTATGAAAATTGTTAGTAACTACTATATTTTATATTACCATAATTATGTCTACAGAAGAAAAAAAATGTAAAAATTATTAGGTATTTTTCAACACCTCGTAATTTTGTTTCGTATCACTTAAAAAGTATACAGTATTGTATTTAAATTGATGACATAAAAAACTAAAATATGTCATTAAAATCGTTAAAGAATTGTTTGCTTCGCAATATTACATCAAAGTTAATTCGCTTTATTAAAATCGTCCGACTTTAACGTGACATTTTCGGTATAAGACGTCATATGTTGTGGTTTATTCTAGCTGAAACTTTTTTTTTTGTTGTTGTATTTTTCGTGCTCACTGGAGAATTTATAATCCGCTTCCGCTTTTTCTCTAACATATTGAATTAACTAAACGTTGATTTTAAAATGTGAAGGTCAACACACATTACAATTTATTAATAAATTGCTAAAACAATGTTAACCATAAAACCATTCGTATATTAAACTTCAGTTTGGCAGAATTTCAAAATCGCGGCGTTATAGTAAAAGACTATGCTGTGCCAACGTGACGTCAATTTAAATATCATTCCACATGCACAAAACACGCATATGATGGAATAACTGATGAAGTACAAGGAGTGGTCGGAACCTGTTCACCCTCACACGACCTAGAGATTTGTAAAAGACGAAAATTCAAAGTCGTTCGAGTCGAGAGAAACTGTCTAGCTTTTATATCTAGTACGATAGTAATATTATGTCATAGCTTTGCATAAGCTGGAAGTGGCCTTGGCACATTTAAAGCAGAAAATAAGAGAATTATCATTCGATCAGTTTATGGCACGAACTACCTAGTGTTGTTATTATATTTTCTGTTTAGTAAGGATATTTTTGTACCGCGGCAGTATTTTAATAGAAGATAATACGTAAGTGATTTCGATTGCTTTGGATGACAGCCAGACGTGGCCTTGCGGCTTCTATTAAGTTGGCAAGGCCATGGTCATGCCAACACCCAGTCTAAAGTTGGTACCTTCTCAGTTACTAACCTGGCTTAATTCGTGATCGACAGAGAATTCGTGTTTAGAGGTCATAACAGTCTGTTTTTTTTTGTAGAACCGAGTTTGGTCAACACAAAATGGTTTATTAAAAACCTAAAATAAATTTTCTTATGGTACACACTCGAAATTCCATTGTTTTAACTCGAGTTATTTACGGAATTCTTAACAGAGTTTATTCACGCAGAATTAATTTAGTAGTTGAAACGTTATCCGTGTGATTCCTGTTATTTAATCCTTGACATGACTCCTTCCAAGGTAGGATATCTGATGATAACGACATCGGTACTGACTCACATCCGATACTCTTGCGTAAACGATGCTTGCTACTGACAAGCGAGTATCGCTGTCGCATACAGAATTGCTTGTTATTTTTGAATAACATTAAAAATTCTTAAATCCCATAAAAATACCAGACAAAAATCATATTGCAACACCGAAAACTAAACAATAAAGCACATTGTAAAAATAAAGAAAATAAAATGAAAAATGCAGTCGACTTCCTTATTGGTTAAATTCATATCGCACGAGTTAATTTACATAACTTGAATTACTAAAGTGACCTTCACATGTTATATATATTGATGACATTATTATTAATGTCTCAAAATTGCCACGTGTTTATTAAAATTTGAACGATAAAAATTACAATGTATACGATATACAGTCTTAAAACAGCAGTTTTATTGCTGTTAAAATATTGTCATATGACTGGTATTCTAAAATAATTTTAAATTTGCGACATTTGGTTGCATGCACTTCCTGAAAAAAATTTTTGCTACTTAGCATAATATAAAATTAATGTTTAAGTAGAAGTAATTTTTAGATTATGCTGATAGAAAAAAAAAATTCAAATATTAAATTGAAAAATTATTTTTATTTTATAAAACAACTTCTGCAAATAATTTTTAACATTTAAAATACTGTACATTCAAAAATTAATTTATATTAAGTGTGTATTTTTGATTGTACATAATTTGTATTGTCATTACGATATCGTCAGTTTAATCATCCATTAGTTTGTACTACATTTTTAATATTCATAAATGACCATTTTTTTTAATAAATTAATTCCATTTATAACAATGACGTAAACTTTATTGCTAATAAAAAAAACCGAATTCTAAAATTAAATTGAAATCTTGTAATTCAGGTTTGTGTACAGTATTCATCAAACATCAAAGAAACTTTTCAATAGAAAAATTACTGCGTGTTTGTTAAAATTTGAATTAAATTTGAATCTTTCAAAGAAACAAACTTATTAAAATATTTTATTGATAATGTGAATAATAGTAATATTCTTATATGAATTTATAAATTTCTGATATGTTAAGCAGTGGCGTCAATAAGGGATGCCCGAAGTGTGATCCGTACCCCATGTTTTCAAACATTGGGTGTTATTCGGTGCGGCCTAAAGTCACTCTATGCTCCTATAGAGGAGCATAGAGTGACGTTAGTGCGGCCCACTCCGAGCATCCCCCTAGTGATAAAAAAAAAATGTCACTAGGGAGATGCCCGGAGACATATGTTAAAATATTACATTTTTGACAGTTTTACAACTGAGCCCTTTTTAACACGCTTACAACCAAGTCCGTATATTAGGCCTATATATGTATGGCTTTTAATGTTTAGGTTCTAACAATAAATGATATTCTCTATCAATATCAGATTTACCTAAAGGACGATTAGGCCGCGTCCCAGGGCCACCCGATTCTAGGGGCCCCAAAACTATCAATCTTTTCAACTTTTATAAACTTTTAAAAAGAAAAAATGGGTTTTTATTAAAGTGCTAGATAGTAAAATTTTAAAGGTTCATTATAAGTTATAAGGAGCCTTTAAAATTAAACGTAGCTGATTTGAATTTTTGTTCGTTATAAGTTATTTCAGAGATGATTTTTATTTTTAGGGGCCCCAAAGCCTTGCGCTTCCTGGAGCCTCCAAAAATGCAAATCCGGCTCTGTTCCCTATAAACTCTTAAATCCATGCTTTCTAATGACCAAACATTTTAAATAATATTGAGGGAGAAGGGGTGATACCATGAATTGCCGCACCGGGTGACACCAATGCTAGGAATGCTACTGATGTTAAGTATCATAGAATCAGTCATTTGCAAATTCTTGTGGGAATATATTAGGCTATACAGTTATTATACCCATTTATTTCTATTCAATTATCAGTATTTAAAAAATTTTGTTAAAATTTTGAGTTTTCTTAAAATTTTTTCCCCATATATCGTCTTACCTGCATAAATATTAATTTTACTAATGTGTTAAATTATTTATTTATAAACTATTTCTTTTGTGTAGAATATATGTGATTAATTTTCTTGATTTATCTTCAAAGTGTTTATTATATACATTTGTTGTTTACATATTCATTTAAATTATATATTTTATATATATTTATTTTAGGTTTTTGGTTTATTGAGCTAAGTAAATAGCAAAATTTAAAAATATACTATATATTGTACATATATTTTCAATATATAGGCTTATTTATATATTTTTTAGCTATTCTTATATTTAATTTCTTCAATTTATCTTATAAACTCGTAAATTTTCTTTATAATTGTAGTCTAATCTATCTAAATAAATGCCGCAATGTATCCGCAAATTACATTAGAAAAATAATATGACAATTAATTAAATATAAATAAATAAATAAATAATTCTTTATTGATTTATCTCTATTATGTAACTACTACATCATCAGTGATATTATGGTACATTCTCTTGTCTTGATTAATAAAACTGACTGTTGCAACTTAAGCAACAGTCAGTTTTATTATTGATAAAATTATTCAATTTTTGTTAATTAATCTACAATCATTATTCATCTGTTGACAGCAATTATTTATAAAGATAAGTAGATGCTATTAGATCAATGAAGTCGAAATACCACCGCTGGAACCGTCAGACTGTTCTTTAATTATGCATTTCACAAGAAATATGAGAAATTTCAAAGAAAATATTTAATTTTATCAATCAGAAAGAGGTGGATTTTAAAATGAAAGATTGAGCACATTTGCAGATGCTTCAGTTAGATTGAAATTTATGTTATTATAGAATGCGTTATAAAATATGGAAGTGGTTGAACTTTTAAAAATTCTATGTATATACTATACACACATTTTGAAGTTATTTGTGGCACATAAAATATATAATACTCGTTTGAAAGCTTTTTGATAAAAAAAATTAATGTTTCTTATAATCGATAAAAGCTTTACTATAATTTTTCTTTTTTCTTATATCCTTCTTAGAAAGATATAAGAAAGAATAGCTCTTATGTTCTTACCTGACAGTATATCTGTTATTTATTTCTTTCTTGTATTATTTTATTATCTTTTTATAGTAATGTTCTAATTTTAAATTTTTTAGTAATTATTATTTATTCGTGTAAGCTGACTATATTTAATTTTACGATTTTTTGGTTTTTATTAATGACTAAACATTACAAAATTCATATTACCATATATGAGAAAAAGTATTCACCAGTCAAAAATATTCAATGATTAAAATCATAAATGAATAAAAAAAAGGAAGAGTGATTCCAGATTCAAAATTATCATTTATCTGATGTCATCTACAAATGTTAAAAAGTCAGTTGAACTTATTCTATTTTAAGAGTAAATGTGAATGACTCTAGAAATTAATCAAGGTTTTAATCATTTGAAATATAATTTAAAGTATGCTATCTTAGTGAAAGAACTTTTGCTATTTAGTTTTTAAGTATTAGTTATAAGTTTCTATAAATATATAAAACATTTTATAATACTTTTCAATCTTTTTTTTTCCCCTTTTTTACTGGGCTGATTTCCAGCATTGGAGATATGTGGAGGTTGGTGACTTCTTTCTTTAAAAAAATCTAAACTACTATTAAACTTGCATGTGTACTAATAAAAAATTCAAACTTTTTGCTGCATTAACACATTCATTTAATATTCTTCTCAAATTTTACTGTAAATTTATATTAATGGAGCATTTGTCCTTTATTTTAAATTATCGAGATTTCGCCAGAAAAATTTTTAATATTATAAATATATATATTTTTTTATTAGTTTACGAAAGCAATATTTTGTTAAAATGTTTAATGGATGTTGCACTGATAGAAAAAAGTTATCATCACAGATGCGGTGGTTTTCGATTGGTGGAGTCTTGAGTGCCTAAATACGGATGTTGCACTGATAGAAAAAGTTATCATCACAGATGCGGTGGTTTTCGATTGGTGGAGTCTTGATTGCCTAAATTCCCCTATGAGTTCAAATTTATGATTAATCGACCTCATTCACAAATGGCATGACCACGTGGTTTCTTTCTACTTTAAGGATAGTAATGATACTATTGTAAGAGAAAAGGAATTAATTGTCATGCAAATCATGTTTTACTAGATCTATCCACCCTAATGGATCATTATGATAACTGATTATAAATAAATGCCGAATCTCGAAAAATTCTAAGTTTGCGTGATGATGACACAATTCCATCATCACTTTTAATTAAGGTGTGTTCTCTATGGTGTAATTTGAAGGAAAATTTATTAATCAAGCTAATTTTCGCATAAAATAATCTGATATGTAAATTATAAAAGTTAAAATTCGAAGAAATTTGCAAGTAAATAAATGTCAATGCTCCATTTACTTATATGATTATACAATGCATTTTTTTTCCAGACCTATACTTGTTTACATGTCTGCAACTCATGTCGGGCCTGTTGTTCTCCTGGTGTAAGTTTCCATTAAATTCTATCATGCTTTCCTCTCTTTATAATATAATTTATTATTGGAAATATCATAATAATAGCAACGTTCGATCGATTTTTAGCGTTATAATGTTTTTCAGTCGTTATGGAAAATACACAATTCCGAAAGAATAATAAATTTTAAATGCATAAAGCTGTTGTATATATAACATATCTATGACTATTACAATATTTTAATGATCTAATTGAAGGTAATGAGCTAAACTTACGAACTGAAACTAATATTTACCTTCAATTTTTCTTACTTATTTTATCTTCTCGGTTTTTTCGATTGTCATGGAAGAAGCCAAGACGAGAATATAATTTTAAATGGAAATTCCAAAAATACATTTTCTCTTCATACGTTAACATGTTTCAAGATGGCTTTTAAGTAAAAAAATGAAGTACTTTTTGTTTCAAGATGGCGGAAAATAAGATGTTCCATCATTGTGATGAACGTATATCATGATGTTCTCTACAGTGTATAAGATTTAGTTAAAATTTCATTTATGTATTCATTCGGTCCATAATTTTTTTTTGTTTTAATAAATAGATCGATGAAATATTTAATATATTTTTAATACCGTAGAAAATTATGCTACTTTGAAAATTCATTCAAAATAAATATATTAAAATTTATCACATTAAAGTAAGAAAAAATTCTTCAATGGTGAACAGAAAATTTTCTGAAAAATGAAAATTTAAACATATTATTTAACATATAATATTCTTATAATGGATTAAAAAATAGATAGATTTTTATTGCTTAAAACTTTGTACAGAATCAATAAAATCGGATTAACATATAATATTCTTATAATGAATTAAAAAATAGATAGATTTTTATTGCTTAAAACTTTGTACAGAATCAATAAAATCGGATCCTGTACAAAGTTTTAAGCAATAAAATTCAACTCGCTATAACTTTCATTCTAAGCTAGATATTATTAATTTGACTGTTTTATTCGAGAAAGATATCGAGAAATTTTTATATTTAATATAAAATAAAATGTATATTCAATATTAAAAGAATCAATAATTTAAATACATGAATATCAAACATATTTTATAAAAATAGAAAATTGGTTTGTGCATTTCTCTTTCTAATGTTTTAAATCTCTTTAATTGCACTAGAAAGTCTAAGACTAGACTAAATTCTATAGAATAAATTATTAAATATTAATT
>AYEL01067591.1:0-47428 GCA_000484575.1 Olivierus martensii
TTAATTAAATTGTCTATTTTGTCCAGATTTAGCTGGCGCACCCTGTATTTTATGGATACTCTAATAAAATTCTCCTCAAATTCAAACCACTCTGATTATAAAAGAGAAAAATTTCATATGAAACAAATATGAATTTTATATCTATACTAATAGCATAATTTATTAAACATATTTTAGATAAGAGAAACATAAAAAAAAATTTTAATTATAATACAACATATAGCTTAAAAACCAAACTTAAAGGGAAATCAAAATCAAATCTAAATTGCAAAATTAATTCCTTGACAATTTAACAAATTTTAACAGAAAAAAATCAAGCCTTTAGCAGAAATTGTTAAATACCAAAATTTTTACATCAATAACACTTTCGTCCTTGCGGTCGTCATCAATTTAATATTGAACAACTTATACTGAACATTATAAAATATAATCATCAATTGGAAAAACACACTCTAGTAATAACACATTTTATAACAAAATAAAATCTACATAGTGTAAAATATACATTATAGTTTCTTAATAATATATTAGTTCATATATTTGCTATTAACTAATGCTTTTTAGCTATTTCTAGAACACCTAGTGCTCAGGTCTTTGGCTGGATGATATACAGAAATCATTCTTTTATTATGTTTGTTTCATTTATTGAGATAATATATGTGTCCTAGTGAAGAAATCCATAAATTTTGGGCATTTTTGACTTCCAACCACTGACTTGCAATGGCAGAGTTCGAAATCAAACCCCATTGTAAATTGAGGACTATCTGCAATTGCTTTATAAATATAATTAAAAATGTTTAACGTCATTTGTAACAAGATATATAAACTGCCTATAACACTAAGTCAATGACGAATAAATAGGACTAACGGCAATAGTGACTTCAAAACGTATTATTTCTAAAGAACGAAGTACTTTCAGTCTATCAGCTAGATCATCATCAGCGTTTACACAATGTGTAAACACTGATGATGGTCTAACTCAGGGTCTAGTTGATAGACTGAAAGTACTTCATTCTTTAGAAATAAATACGTTTTGAAGTCACTACTGCCGTTAGTGCTATTTATTCGTCATTAAAATGTTTAACTTGATACATTATAGAAAGACATTTTCAAAAATTTAAATAAAATTAAAAAAAACTTGCAACATTTACATTTTTAGAAAATACAAAATAGTCTTAAATTCTTATGAATAAATTTTTATTTAATCAAAAATTTTATAATTTCTCCCTGTAAATCACTAAACAATCCTTCACAGAATGTGTATGGAAAAATTTCATATATGCATCAACATTGATTTATTTTAACAGTGCATAAAAATATGGAAAATTGAAAAATTCTGTTTTGAGAAAATTGATAGTAGTTCAGAATAATTTTTTTTTATCAACATAATACTTCATTAATAATTTAAAAAAAGATATAAAAATGAAATACGCATTATATATTCTTTACATAAAAATTAAAATAATCTAGATGCACAGAGAACCATCTTTAGACTGATTCCGCTCCTCTATGGAATCTTCCCAATTTTTTCCCTCTGGCAATTTTCATTTTTTCTTAGGCATGTTTTAAAGAAATACTCAAATATATTTCATCTTTTTTTTAAATGCATTTAAATTCAAAATCTCAGGTTCCAAATGCATTTTTGTAATGCATCAATAATTGATGTGTGACTTATACAAGACAAAAACATCAATATTTGTTTATTAGCTAGAAATTTGATAATCTTGGAGAAATTGTTGATCTCAGCAAAATTAAATTGTAATTTTATTGCTGAGTGAACTTTTCCAAATAATCAGAATTACTTGTTATTATTGATGTTTCCAAAATAAAAATAGTTTCTTAACCTTTAACAGTCCACTTAAAAAAAAATAAACATTCCCTAGCGGTCCGAAGGGTTATGAAATATGATACTACAGTGGTGTGCAAACTATGAAATTGAAAAATTGTTGAGGTTAAAAATTGTTGAAAATTTTGAGAAATTCTCATGTTGGATAATATAAATTTTTATTTGAAAGAACTAAAAAAATTTAAAAAATATATGAAAATCATTCAACTCATATTGTGTGTTTGATCACTTTTGGGTTTAAATACCACATTATTGATTTTATTTAAAAATTTGTTTTTTTAATGTATTATAATTTTTTTGTTAATATGCAGATTTTCAAAAATCTTATACCGAATCATATGTACTTAAATATACTATAACGATATGGATTTATATGTAGTAAAACAACTTTATTATTATTATCCTTATATAGGATGGTAACAACAGATAATGGGTTGTGTAAAATTTCAGTCTGAGTATGGGGATTGCAAGTGTAAAAAGTTTGCACACCATTGTTCTAGAAGATATGCTTGATTGACTCTTTCGAATTGAAGAAGAAATTCATTAATTCATCTCATTTTAATAAAAATAAATTTAAAAACTTTCAATAAAATAATTTTGTATAGAGTGAAAAATTGAAAAAAGTCCATCTGAATAAAAAGCCATACAAACAAATCTAATTCTTAATGGTTTTAGAGTTATAACTAGTTTACTTGTAAAAGAAAGCTAAATGGACCAGTATTTGGTAATATTTCTTAAACTAATATTACAAGTTTATAATATATGTTCAAAAAATTTCTTCTTCTTCAATGCATAATGCAGCTCATCTGTGAAATCACTCAAGTAACTCATTTTAATTTGTTGTATCTGTTTTTAATAAGTGCTGCAACATCCAAAATGCAATTGAGCAATGCTTGTTTGCACTTCTATCTTTCTCTAGCCATAAATCTTCATTTTCATCTACCCCATAAACAATAATCTAAAAGATTTTGGTTGAGATCAAGATAGCAAAACACTACCAAATACAAGGATGCTACTTCTCCATAGGTTTCCTTTACAACTAAACTAGTTATAGCTCCAAAACCATCCAGAATCAGATCTATAAGACTGATTTACTCAGACCAACCTCTGCTATAATTTCCACAATTGTGACCTTTTGTCACCATTCATTCTGTATATAGTTTTCCTTCCGGATTGTGTAGTCTAAGGCAATAGTTCATCTGGATTAAAGTTTATCTACTTATCTCTCAATAAGAATAAAAATTCTTTTAACATTTATATGACAATTTTTTTATTATAATAATTTGTTTGATTTTAAAGGTTGTATTTTTTTTTAGAAAAATAAATCGATTATTTTAATATATTATTGATATTGTTGGCCTTTACTTAATTTTATTGTGGTCAAACTGCATTGCTGAGAACAAAACTCCCGATTTTAACATTATGTCTATGGAAAATTGATTCTTGATTTATGAGTTCTTTCTTTATGAATTCTTTCCAAGAATGAATTCATTTATAAAGTCAAAAACTACTTGTAAAATATAATACAGTTTTTTTATATAAAATATCATAATATAAAACACAGTAAAATATAGTAAGATATGATGAATTTAAAAACAATATATTTATAAAAATAGAACAAAATAATGATAAGAGCTAATTAAGACTGAAAAAAGTCAGTTATAAGCCAAAACATTACAAAAAATATTTTCAACTATTTAATGCTTGATTTATTTTATATATATGTAGACACACAAACAATAATTTAGATAGGAAATAGGAATTTTTATAAAATTTGACTTACTCTTTCTACTGATATTATCCTTCCATTCAATTCTGTTCTATGCAAATGCTGTATACATTTTGCAGCTTCTTCACTCGTTGCCATTGTTACAAAACCATAACATCGTGCACCAGGTGTTCTAGCATTTGTTACAATTTTAGCTCCAACAACCTAGAATTTAATTTCATTTATTATAAGCATTATTAAATGTTATATATATATAAAACACAAAAATACAAATTGCCAAACAGATAATTTTAACCATTATTATTTTCCTAGTTACATGATCCATGAACTCTTCCATTTCTGGCACTTTATTTAAAGAAAAATATTCCATATTCAAATCAATTAACAATAGGAGATACATCTTGTCAATTTAATTTTGACAAGAATATTTATAATTAGTTTATATAAAGCAAACAGTACATTAGAATCTGAATTTAATAGATTTATAGGGGAACCCATCTGTTAAAAGTGAAAATTTATTAAAAATTCTCTTAAAAATACAGTACAGAATATTATATCTTTTACTAATTTAATAATTTTATATTTTATAAAACAAAATTGTTAAATATAAATAACAATTTTATATTTATGCTATTAGCAGTACTTTTAGGTAAAACATCATTAACTCAGGAGTGGTTGAGTGCCAAAATCTTCTCTGCCATGGAAAAAATAATGTGCCAATACTAAAGAATTTTTTAAAAAACCTGAAAAATTGGAATTTTTCAAAATTATTAGATACTTCCTTATGCAATCAAAAGTTTTCAATGCATTAATTCTTTCCACTCCTTTTGAATACAATTGTCAATACTGTCCAGCGTCTTTTTTTTTTTAAATTTGGATTTCTGATTTTTTTGTTTTTTAATTTTTTGGTAAGAAAAAAAATTGGATTTTGTGGGCTATATACTGTGTTCTGTATCTTTTTAATTTTGGATTAAGAATCAAAAGAAAAATTACAAAAATCATTATGTCTAATTTGCATATAAAATTTTATGCATTTTTTCAAATTATTAATTTTTTCTGCATCAGATAAAAGAAATTTTTATATACTTAAATTCTTGATTATATTTTGCTTCAAGTAATACCAAATATTTGATACTTCTAAAGAATTTTTACAACTAACAAAGATTATTTATATTGTAATTTGATACTGCAAAAACTAATCCAATATCTCGTATAAATAAACCACTGTACCTTCTCCTTCCTGGTGGTTGAGTTAAGATACTCTACTATGAAAATAAAATGATTGTTTATTAGCCATTTTTTTCTTAAAATAATGTGTGGAAAATAATTTATACTTTATAAGAAGTGTAAGTAAGTATTTATCAGAACTTTTTATACATTTCTTAAATATATCTCAAAAAATCCTAACATATACAAGAATGGTCTCATCTCAAACAGCTATAATAATCTTTATGTTGCTCTAATTAGACCACAGATGGTTTACTGTAGCAACCCATCCAATACCACACATCATAAGATAAAGTAAGTTTGGCTGCAATTTCCCGGGAAATGAATGATTACCGTAAAGCAATAAAAGTGCCCTTTAAATGGCCGCAGGGTTATTTAAATTTATATATATATATTTATTTATTTTTGCAATTTTCTTAAATTCCAGTGAAATTAAACAAAAAATGAATGATTAAAATATATTTTAATTAATTTTAAGAGAATCAATCAATACCTTCCTATTATCTACAATATTTTTCAGTTTTCAGCATTTTATAGCTCATCATAAAGAAAAATTTGATTTTTATTTAATTTCAAAAATATCATTTATCTTAAACAAAACTGGAATAACTCTGATTTATCAAGCTATAAAATCTACATAATGGGATAAAAAAAAAATCCAAGTTCTATCGAGTGGTTCAATTATAAACAAATGTTTGTTTATGAGTAATTTAAAAAATATTTTGGCAACTGAAAATATTTAGGAACTACTTTCAAAAGTGGATATTTTCATTTCGAATAAAAGGAAACTAATACACTGCCTATAGAATTTACAAAACAAAAATCAGCACTCGGGCAGGGATGAGAATAAACACAACACACAGTATTTAGATAGCAGTAGCGCTTTCGATTTTTAATAGAAAATCCTCCTCAGCTACTTATAGAACGGAATGCCGATAAATATGTTCTAGAACATATTTGTTGGTGTTCCATTCTATAAGTAGCTGAGGAGGATTTTCTATTAAAAATCAAAAGTGCTACTGCTATCTAAATACTGTGTGTTGTGTTTATTCTCATCCCTGCCTGAGTGCTGATTTTTATGTTTTGGATATTTTCATGTAATCAACAGGAAAAAACAGATTCACGTTCACAAAAGCTGGATTAATAAAAATCAGAATTAAATTTTTTAACCCTTTCTTATTATTTATTATTATTTTGATTGACATTATTTACACAGCAAACACACTGAAGGGGTTAAAGCTGAAATCTATTAAAACTAGGTACTGTATTTGCATTTTCTAATAATAATATATCATTTTAATCTTTCCAACGTATATTTCCAATCTTTCCAGTGCATATTCATATATTTTAAAGATTTTTATGAATAATCTGCAAAAAAATTTCTTAATAATGTTAAATGCATTGTTTGGAATATTTATTCATAAAAAAAAATCATTAAATAAAAGTTAAACATTTATTGCCAATGATCTAAGTTATTACATACAGTCACGTATCTATTACAGCATGAACATTCCAGACCACTGCTGTAAAGCGCTAATGCATATAAAAGCCTAAAAACGTATTTGCACTATTACTTGTTAAGTGCATGATAGTGTTAGGCCTAAAAAATCTTGGCCAGTTATACTCATATCGTAGAGCATTCACTTAATACCTTGGAGGATTCAGGTTCAATTGTAGGTCACACACTTCCAGTTTATCAGGAAGACTCCAGGCCTAACCTGTCTATATATTAATTTATGTTTTATACTTATTCTAGATATTATTTTGCAGATAATTTTTCTTTTAAGATATAAAATAAAAAATGGAATATAATTGAGAAGTGCCAATATTAGTGAAGTACTGTAAAGCAAGATATGCATGTATACAAAGGAAATAATTGAATTTGGATAATTATTCTATGTTAAAATAAATTTTACTCAGAAGTAAAACTTACTCTTTTCCACAAAAAAGATGTTCTTCACTTAGTCAATTTTGAAATATGGATTTTTATAAATTTATCAATAATATAAAGTTTGGCAATCATTGTACATAATTTTAATTAAGAAAAAAACTCACTTTTCCTTGTTTGCTAAATAAACTTTTAAGTTCAGTTGCTCTTGTACCAGGAGCTAATCCACTAACCCACAAATTTCTCGTACTTTGTGGTTCTCTCTTTGGTCGATCACCTAAATTTATAATGACAAAGATTTATATTTTAACTAATTATTTAAATTCTGAATTTAAAAAATATTAATTACTGCTGCTAAATACAAGCAATTCTTAAGATTAAATCATCATGCATTAATCCATTCAGTGCAATAGCCATTCACCATTATGAACTTTTTTAATTCTAAGATTTACAATTCTCTTAAACTTAACAGTATTCCCCAAAAATCATAGCAATTTCATGTATATTATAAAAATTATTTTCTATAGAAATGATTACAATTACTGAAATCAAAATTTTTTAAAAAAGCTGTTTCTTGGAAAAGTGTAAATTTTATAAATTTAAAAACAGTGTGAATTTATTTCCTAACTATTATTTGTTATTTTTTTAATATATATCTCTAATAGTTTCTTTTCTCTTACAGAAAAATTTGCAAATATTTATACATCACTTGAAAAAGTCGTATCATATATATTCATGTAAAAACTGATCAGTGTATAAGCCAATTTCCTATTTCAAAATTTGAAACCTATGCACAATCAAACCTAAATGGATAATCCAGTTAAATGAATCAAATTCTCATAGTCCCATTTTGATTCCATAGAGTTTAATGTTTAAGGAGTCTGGATAAGTGGATAATATCGGTTAAATGAATCAGGATTTCTAATATGCCATTACCATTACCAATGTAAAAGGGAAGCTTTGAGTAATCTTAACAATGCAATTACCAGTGATCTACTTGACCCCGCCTAACAGAATCATCCCATAAGTCTCATCTTAATCACAAAAGACAGTTTCCTTCTTCAATGAAACTGTAAAAATATCTTTCAGTGCAGGAAAATGCAACCCTAAAAGATCATTGCTTAGTCCTGAAAGGATCACACATTCATATAAAATGTGAAGGAGGAGTTTTACCTCCTCTTTGACATCTACAATAGGGACTATCAGCAACCTCAATTAAGTGAAGATGCCTTCTAAGATGAGTGCCCTGTAAGGAGCCCTGTGATAATCTTAGCTTTATTTTTATGCAATGCAAGCAACTAAAGCTACATTTAGATGGTGCAACTTTTCATGCAACAAGACGCATGCAACTAGGCGCACAAAAAGGCATGCAAAGGCACATGCCTCAAAATATGTTGCAATGCTAGATGCAAGAAGGCGCATGTGTTCCCCATCCTAGTTGGGTTACACATGCAACTAGTCTCGCAACATCTTGTTGTTTTAATTATTTTTAAACTTTCTTTCGCAATTTTTCTTTGCTTTATGGATTGAGATGTGAAGAAAACACTTTAATTTATTGAAGAAGTTAAATTTATTCGTCAAGTCATTCTAGTAAATTTTTTTGAAAAGACTGAAGCTATCTAACTTGACTTGGTTCAAAATACTGATGTTATTAATGCTTTGATCGAATTATTTACAAGTCAAAACACTTTCTTTTTTCTTCTTTTCCTTCTGTCATTTGAAATAACAACAATAGTTGCTGCTAAAGTGGCAGCGAACAGCTCTTTTTGTGTCGGTATTGTCTGCAATATGTCCTCCACGTGTGAACACGAAGGGGCAAGTTACATTCCTCATGCAGTTGTTGCACATTGAGGCATGTCATTCTGCATACAACATTGCATGCAGAGAGGCATCGTCTAAACATAGCTTAATTCTCTGTAAAGAAGGATCTAAAATAAGAGCTTTTGCTTGTCTTAGTCCTCCAATGGGAGAAATGCTGAGCTGCCAACTAGTTCCTGACAATCTGCCCAAATACATCAGATCTGATGCCCAGGGCAGGCTCAAATCCAATAAATAAATGAGAAGTTCCCTTCCTTGGCTAACCCATTTGCAATCTCATTGACCTCAATCCTCTTGTGCAACTGGTACCCAAACAAGCTGAACTCTGTTCCTGGTAGCCAGTTCCATAGATTTTTAATAGGAACAATATTTATGCTAGGAATATGTATGATTTCAGATTGTGAAAAGAAATTCAAGTGAAAGTCACACGATATATTCCTCCATTACAAAAAGTAGTTCAAGTATACAATGTACAATATTTTTGTTTGCATAAACAATAAAAAATTGAGAATAAACCAATATGAAACTAAAATTACATACAATAAATATTATACAAACTTTTATTGATGTGAAAATTTATACAGTACTTACTGTACTTACTTAACAACGAAATTTATATAATGTAGTTGGCAAATTGGTCACTACTGCCAATGACATTATTCATGGATATACTCTTGGCTCCATGGAACCACTGTCAATTTTTTTGGATATTAAGTGAATCAAAATTAGCCAGTGACTTATTCATTTACCTTCTTTTTTTCCTGTTTGATTACTGTACAAACCATGTCAACAAGAAAATTAAAAATGCTTTCTTTGGCTAAGCATGTACAGGTACCTATTGTATATCAATTTTAAAGTTTTACTGTAACAATGAATTTTACCAATCATTCATATAAAACCACTTGCCTTACTTGTAAATCAGAAAGCCAAAAGCACTATTAGATCAGTTAACAAAAATTAAGAAACTAAAAAATTTTACAAAAACTTCTCATTTAAATTTTGCTCTGTTTAGAAAGATCAGAAAAACATATTTTTAACTGTTTTTTAACATGTGCAAGTCATAACACTGCTTGAGCAAAATGAAATGCAAAGAAGCATAGTTCAGAAATTTGGTGTCAGACAAACAGTAATTTCACAAATCAACATGGCAAAAGAGACCACATTGAATGATTGGCAAAACAACCTTATTCCAAATTGTAAACACAAGAGAGCCTACATGTGATGATGTAGATTTGAAAATTTCAATATTCAACTGAATATAGATTATTATTAACAATAGTTTTCTAGTAGTAATCAACAGGACAAAGAATGCAAAATTTGATGCATAAAATTTAGTGATGATAAAACAGAAAAATGACGATTTTTCATTTCTTCAGACACCATAAATTGTCTCTCATTTAATATTAACAAAAATTTAAAATAAGTCATTTCTTACAATAACTAATAGACCAGGGTGTTCAACCTGTCGATCGCAGAGCAATTTTTGGTCGATCTCTTTTATTCCCCCAAGTTGATTCCTCCTTACAAAATTAAAACTGAAAACATAATTTATTTTGTATTGTATTATTTTTAATTCTCTAAAAGTGTATTGTTATTGTTTATTTATTTTTCATAAAAATTGTGAAATCACTAAATTTTCTTATCATTTGGAAGTATACACATGAGAAGTTTCCAAAATTAATTGATATTGCGCAAAAAATGCTGCCATGTTTCAGATCGACATACTTGTCAGAATCCACTTTTTCAAATATGAATGTCAAAAAACTCAAGAAACCAAATTACAAATAATCATTTAGATGATTGTCTTTGATTGGCCACTTCTTCATATCAACCTGACTATGAAAATATTGCAAACTCCAAACAATGGCAAATTTCACATTAACTTTTTTTAATTAACCAGCACTTCCTGTAACTTATGAGTCTATAATCAATCTGTTATTTATTTTCTAACTTTGATTTTCTAAAATAGAGAAATAAATATTTTATTTCAATATATTTGTTTTATTTGTCGTATTAAAATTATTAAAAGTGATAAATAAATTTTAAATACACAAATGAAGTTTTTAGGACTGGGAGATTGGGTCCTCCGAAGTGAATGAGTGCATTTAATTGAATAGTTGTACCTAATCAGATATCAGGTTGAGGGAACGTGAACATGATCTTTATAAGAGAAGATCACAAATAACTTAGTATAGAAATATAACTTGCATAGTAAAAAAAGGTTGAACACCACTAATATAGACAGTCTCTTCTTCATGGATTGTATTGTTTGATATTCAATCTAGAATATTGGTTATAATTTCAATAGTTTGAGTCATGCTCGTTAAAGTACTGTTTAGTCCAATATAAGCTGCAGTATTTAAATAAAATATAAAATTTACTCTCTCATGTATATAACTGAATTTCATCAATGAACAGTTGTTAGGTACACATTTTCAAGCTTTTTTTATATATAGAATAAGAGGAAAAAATCAAACTGAAATGTTCTATTTCTGAAATATAGCATGATTCTATAACACAAATAGTAGTTTCAAAAAAACTTATTTAATATGAAAAAATAGTAAATAAATTCTTTTGAATTTGTTTTAACATAATGGCATTAAATATTGTATGTAACATATTATTAATAAAAATTATAAATTTCAAATTAATTTTTTGAAAGATTCCCCACACACATTTATTGTAATTCAGGACAATCTTGTCACAGTCATTTCAAACTATAGAGATACTTTTGTAAATACAGGTAGGCCTCGATTAACGCGAATAATTGGTTCCACGAATTTCTCGCGCTAATTGAATTCGCACTAATCGAAGTATTAACTCTATGTAAAATATGGTAAATCGGTTCTTGCTTTGTGAGATTCCGGCCATTAGCTAAGTTACACGATGAATAACCACAATAAACTTAACACTAACTGTTTAAGAAATATTTATTTTCATATTTTACATCATTGTTCATCATCTAAATTAATAACTTACCAGGAATTGCGTCTCATATCATCATCAAACCAACCGCCAAATCAAAACTAAAATAGCGAATCGAAAGCGGAAGTTGAGCACCGCCTGGCCGCCAATTCTGGGTCGAGAATTGAGTGAATAGGCCGATTTGCAATTAAGCATTGCAACTTTATTGAATCAGTAAATTAGTTCCAGATAGCATTAATAAGCGAAGTTAATGAACCAATGAGAAATTTTTAACAAGTTTTCTATTTGTTTATTAGCAGAATACGACACCAAAAGATAACAAAAACAAATTTTTTTCACAAGTTTTATTTTAAATAAAGAAATCAGATAATAAACAAAAGAAAATAAATAATATCGGTAGTACAGCAATATAATAGGCAAATAAATTTGTAAAAATATCTTTATTTAAAAAAATTTAACAAAGAATGCTTTTATGTCGCTCAATCACATCCATTTTTTGCTGTAGCGTAATCACTTCTCTTTTTTTCGTTTCCTGTTTTATCATCAAAAGTGTTCTTCCTTTTATCCATTTCGATACTTTTTAAAAGAGAAAATTCTGTACTCTACTGTATGTATACGATAGCAAAGCTAAATAATAGTACAGTAATGTTAAACAGTTAACGGCAAAAAGCCCATCTTTCTGATGTTTCACCCCTTCAAAATCGTGTGACCGTTCTTGGACTGCTCCTCGTTCGGTTTTACTAACCGAAAATTAACGGTAATTTGTTAATTGACATCATAAAAGGAGCTTTGTTAGTAAGACTGATCTGTGTTTACAACTCGCACTAATCGAATCTTTTCTCGCACTAAACGAATAACGGTATCAATTTTTTAAGTCACACTAATAGAATTCGCGCTAATCGAGGACTATCTGTATTTCTCCATTATTAAAACAACAAAAATTAATAGGTGGTTCAACCCTGGATCCACACTAATAGAATTCGTGCTAATCGAGGCCTATCTGTATTTCTCCATTATTAAAACAACAAAAATTAATAGGTGGTTCAACCCTGGATCTATGAAAAGAAAACACCTAGCTAAATTCTAGGCAATAAATATTTTATTCACAAGAATAATTACAACCTTAACTGAAAATCAATTTTAGTTTACATTACAAAATAAAAGTAATTTTAAAGATTATACACAAAAACTAATAAGCATGTTTAATGATTATATATATTATATATAGCAATACTTCGCATAGTCCAGATTGTAACTGTTAATAAAAAATTTTTTATTTACTTTATTTTTTTAGAATAAATACAAAATATAAGTGAGTTTGTTACTTAATACTTATATATGACTCGAATAGTCACTATTTGACGAGCTAAGACATGCAGGTGGCTGCTCCATGTTGCCAAATTTATCTTCACAATGTTTGTTACAATAAATTCAATTCGATGCTACAAGAGATGTATGAAGAACGGAAACAAAAGAAACTCGTGTAAACATCAATTTTTTTTGATAAAAATCCAAGTTAAAATTTTTTGTTTATTTATTTACAATAAAAACTTTAAATTCATTCATCTTGTTTTATTAATCATTAATTTTTCATGAACTGCACCTTTTCAAGTAGGTAGTGACTTGTGAGCAACCAAAATGATCTTGCGGGCTGGCCATTGCCAGATACTTCTAGTCTCTTGTTGAATTGTTCAGTCTTACAGAGTGTGTCGCTCTGCATTCGGAATGGTGCTGAGCGATAGACTTGGAGAAAGCAAATGCGTTCTACTATGGCCCTCCTCAGCCGGTAATCTCAAGTGAGCGACTAAAGTTCTATTTATCCTGTGCTTGTTGTGATTTCTTGTGTTATTAGAAGCAGCAGAACTCAGTTGTTTATGGCAAATGCATTCACCTGCCAAACGAGCCCTCTATCTGTTCATCTTTATGGGCTCGAATCCACTTTCTGCTCCTTTCTATTATCTATTTATAATAGATTTATTTATAAAGATTTAAATGTTTAATGTGCAAAGAAATAATTATTAATTAAGAAATTTAAGATTTAAAAATACCATATATGCAAATCGAAAATTTCTTGGAACTAATTATAATTTTTCCCATAGATTATGTACCTTGAACAGTCCGGTTTTAATTAGTCCGGTAAGAAAGAGGAACCAATTAACCGGACTATGTGAGATATTGCTGTATTACATTGCTACTATTCAGTATCTTTTATAAAGATTATTTCTTATCTATATCTGAACAAATAAAAACAACTAACACAAAACATGAATAAAAAATAGTAAAAACAGAACATTTGGTGTGATTTAATAACAGTTACGTCACAAGATATAAACAAAGTTCAACCTGCTTTCTAATCAATTCCAAGTTAAAACAAGCCTTTTTAGCAGGAAAAACACTTAACAAACGAATAATAATCTTTCAATTTAATAATCACATAACAAATAGATAATAGAAAAACAATCTTTATATAAACTCATGTTATTATTATTTAATATAATTTTGAATGTATTCTGAAGTTTGAACAGTAAAGGTTGGAACACATTCAAATTCCTTTCATCATTTATGTACTGATGCAGGTCTTATAATAGACAAAACGTTTTACTGTTATTAATACGTGTTTTTCCCGCTAAAAAGGCTCGTTTTAACTTGGAACAGTTACTTCGCTGTAAAAAAATTTCATTTTTAAACAAAAGGCAACTAAATGGAATTTCTAAATTACTGAAAATATCTTGTTTTCTTACTACTTAATTTTTTAAATATGTGATATTCATATAAATATCCTAATTACAGAGATAAAATAAATGTCAGTAAGAGATTAACAAAATTCAAAGAATTTAACACCGCTTGAAACACAAAAACTTACAATAAATTTAAGCACTAAAAGCAGTGAGTTAAAAAACAAACTTCACTAAACTGTAGTAAAAACGTTTCTGATATACAACGATATCATCTTCAGTTACAAACAGATTAGAACAGTCTTTTAAATAAGAGTTCTAGAACAAAAATAATTGCATTCTCTCTTTCTTCTAGCCGGCTATATTTAAATACAAAAGTTGAAAGGTCTAAACAATATTATAGAATATTATAAAATAATAACAATAAATTAAGTAGATAAAATAATACAGTGAAAAAATAAACAAGAAAGAGGTTCTTCGGCCGCTGAAGGTTAAGGCAGTTAACAAGTTCATTTTATTGTCTCTAAATAAAATAAATAAAATAAGGTAGACGAGAGTTCATTATTTCAGGAGCGGATATTCTGTTTACGTATTAAATATTTCCAAGCCTTTGATGTAGTGTCTGCTAGTTGCATTCATTTTATTTAGAGACAATAAAATGAACTTGTTAACTTCCTTAACCTTCAGCGGCCGAAGAACCTCTTTCTTGTTTATTTTTTCACTGTATTATTTTATCTACTTAATTTATTGTTATTATTTTATAATATTCTATAATATTGTTTAGACCTTTCAACTTTTGTATTTAAATATAGCCGGCCAGAAGAAAGAGAGAACGCAATTATTTTTGTTCTAGAACTCTTATTTAAAAGACTGTTCTAATCTGTTTGTAACTGAAGATGATATCGTTGTATATCGAAAACGTTTTTACTACAGTTTAGTAAAGTTTGTTTTTTAACTCACTGCTTTTAGTGCTTAAATTTATCGTGAGATTAACAAAATTTTTTAATTTTCATGCATAACATTACTGTTTGCATTTTATTTTTTCATGTATTTTATTTTTTATTTTTAAATTTGCATTTTACAAATTTTCATGCAAAACTCAAATTGTATTTTTAGGAAAATTAATTTTAAAGGCTCATAAGTTATATTTAACACTTTTGATTGCATAAAGTTCTCATAAAATATAAAATATACAATGATGAGTAGAAACAGTTTTCACTTTGCTTTTATACAAATTTTTGATGCATTCATTTAGATAAAATTTTGAATTTTTTTGCTAAAGTACTATGATGATATCTATTATTAAAATTCAAAATATTTTTGCTCTAACTAAAATAATATTTTAACTCATTGTATTGATAAATCAATCAACTTTAATTTAGAAAATATATAGAATTATTTTAACAGCATATAAAGTACTTATTCATAATTCATAGTAGCTAGATCTATTTTTCATCATATACTGAATGTGAAAACTAGCATGTGATAAAATAACTTTATAATATAACATAACATCAATAACATTTTCTATGTGAAGACAGTTAAGTCTTAAATCAGATATTTTACAAAAAATTATTATTCAAAACTATTACAAACAACTATCTTACAAATTAATTTAAAACTAAAATCAGATTGATATTAAAAAGATTTATTTAAGAATGCATTATTCTCAAATAGTAGAAAACATTTTCAGAAGGGATAGGTAAGTCTTAGGATTATTAACAAATAACTGATCTGAAATGATTTTGCCTAATATAAATGGTAAATTAAAAACTTATTTCATAATGCAACTGACTATTATTGTTTAATAATTTTAGTAGATGGTATTTATAATAAAGAGTGAGAATTATTGAGCTATATGAAAAAACCTTGATAATTTTTGAACCGTTGGCGAGATTCAGTTAAAACTTGGCAGTTGAATGCAGGTCATGTTGAGATTTTTTTTGGGCATGCGCACTCTTCTTCTTGTTGTTGTTCTTCATTTTTCAGTGAAAAAGTTGCAATACAGCATTTCTGAGCATATATCGATTATCAAGGCTTACTATTCGAGCAATAACAGTCTGATTGCAGCTCAAAGGAAATTTGCAACCAAGTACAAACTGAAGACAACTGGTCCAAGTGTTACAACAATCAAAAATTTGATTCAAAGGTTTGAGAGAATTGGTAGTGTTTGTGATGACAGTGTTGGACAATGTTGGTCATCAAGCAAGTGTGAAAACGTCTGAAAATATCAAGAAAACACGAACTGTTTCAAAATAGCCCAAGAAAATCAATCAGACTACACAACAGATCGGAATCAACCAGAGAAACTGACAAATTGTTGTTCAAGACCTGCAGCTCTTTGCTTACAAAATTCAAACTCCAGCCATTGAGCTCCATTGACATTGAACAGTGTTTGCGTTTCGCCAACACTACTGTCGATACAATTGACAAGCAAGAATTTGATGTGAATATGGTTGGGTTTAGTAACAAAGCCCACTTTAATTTGGATGGGTTCATCAATAAGCAGAATTGGTGCATTTGGGGACTGAAATACTCATTTTGCGATCGAGAAGTCTCTCCACCCCAAACTGGTAACTGTTTGGTGTGCAATGTCCACTCGCGGAATAATTGATGCGATATTCATTGAAGCACAGTGACTGCTGAACAATATGCCAAAATTTTAAAAAACGATTTCATCCCTATTATCCAAAGTGACCCAGATTTCGAAAAGATGTGGTTCATGCAGGACAGAGCACAACCCCATCGGACCAATAGAGTATTTGAAGTCCTGGAAGAACGCTTTGGAGAGCACATTCTGGCTCTGGGGTACCCAGAGGCCACTGGAATGGGAATCACTTGGCCACCCTATTCTCCTGATTTCAACACTTGTGACTCATTTTGTGGGACAATATTAAAGACAAAGTTTACGCAAATAACTCCAAAACCATTGCTGAGCTCAAAACTGCCATTCAGGAAGTCATCAAAAGCATCGATGTCTCGACACTTCAGCGAATTGTGTAGAATTTTGCTATTCGTCTGCACCACATCATAGCCAATGATGGCAAGCATATTGAACATGTCATAACCTAAATCCAAATATCTATAGTTACTTTTAAAATTTGCATAAAATGTTTGAACTCAGTAATTTTTGAATATTTTATTTTTTATTTCATATAGCTCAATAATTGTCATTCTGTACATTAAATACCATCTACCATAAGTGTGAATCAATTTTTTCAAATTTATTTTACCATTTAAAATTGTTTGAAATGATTATTTTTTTTATTTGACTGATTACATTGTATAATAATTCAATCATACTATGAAAGAATTGGCATGATTATAAAAGTTTGATAATTTTTTTTATTGAATTTTTTTTCAATATTTTTAAGATTTTAAAATATTTATTTTGAAAGATTTATATAAAATACTGTTCATCAAATCAAATATAATTTTTGTGAGCATATTTCTGTTCTACATCTGAAGCATCTTTTTATAACTTAGAGAGTCATGCCTATATTATTATATATCAAGTCACTTCATAAGTTCAATGTATTTTTGTTTAAATATTCCTTCATTATCAACAATTTGTTGCCAACTTACTGGCAATTTCTTATTCTATTTCATATAAAAAGATTGATTATGGTATGAAATAAACATTGCTATTTTAAATAGATTAAACTGCTTCTTTCATGTCAAAATAAGCAAGCAATACATAGCAGTAAAAAAGTTTTTAATAAGCACAATCAGAAACATTTTCAACTAAGTATGAAATAAACATTGCTATTTTAAATAGATTCAACTGGGTATTAAACTGCTTCTTTCATGTCAAAATAAACAAGCAATACATAGCAGTAAAAAAGTTTTTAATAAGCACAATCAGAAACATTTTCAACTAAAAACTTAGTCAACATCAGCAGGAATACACAAACCTACAGAAAGTTACATAAAATAAAACAACTTTATAGAATGAATAAAAAATTTTAAAAACAGTCTTATTGATATTCTATTAAGAATTAAATAGAATAACTTAATAAATTGAATATTCTATTTTATGCAACTTTCTGGAGGTTTATGTATTCCTGCTTATAAAAACAGTCTTATTGATATTCTATTAAGAATTAAATAGAATAACCTAATAAATTGAATATTCTATTTTATGCAACTTTCTGGAGGTTTATGTATTCCTGCTTATATTGACTAAGTTTTTAGTTGAAAACATTTCAAATTATGCTTATTAAAAACTTTTCTGCTGCTATGTAGTACTGTGTTTATTTATGTTTATGTTAGGTTATTTATTTATGTTTAATTCGAACAAATATTTTTGGTAACAATATATATACATTTTAAACTTTTTTGACAAAATTTCTATAATTAATCAATTTTAGATCAATTTTTAAATTTTATTCTTTTTTAAAAATATTGCTCTTGAAAGTGAATTGCTAACAATTTATGTCTATTATCTTTTAAATTTTACAAATAAATTTTTTAGATGATAAAAATTAAGAATACCATTTTTAAATCAAATTCTGGCTTTGAAGTAATATTTTTCAACACTTAAATCAGGTATATTAAAGGAATTTAATACTAATAATTTCCTATATTTAATATTTACTAAGTTGCAACTTTTTCACAATTCAACACAATTTTAAATCAAAAGCATCAAATTATTCAAAATAAAATAAAAATTTCTTAGTATGTTAGAAAATTTTTTTTTTTGCTTGCTTTGGTTTAGCTTTTTCTTTGGACTAAAAAAGCATCCAAATTTTATAATGATTATCTATAAATTTTAAAATTTACAGGGATTGCAATTTATGAAAATTATTCAGAAATAAATTTGCAGAAATTCATAATTACATCAAATTAGTGTCCATTGCAAATGAATACATGTAGAAAATTTTAATATAATGTCAATTATTATTTCATAAAACTATAGTTTCATGAAAATTAAACTTTATTCAAATATATTTATTTACTAAGAGATAATTTTTATTAAATTTATTAAGTATCACATCATATAATTCATAAGTATTACTTTTGTTCCACTCTTACCCTTTTTAACTATAATAAACTCTCTAAAATATAGAACAGTTTATTATAAAATGGATTTGTTGAAATTTAAAATTCAATGAAATTTTAGCAAATTCATGCATAAATTGTGCTTATTTTTAAAAATTTTCTACTTTCATTACTGCCAAATAGTATTGCAAGGTTTGTCATCATTTCCTTGATTTGGTCTCTCCCACTTTCCCTCAGGTTTACAAAGAATAAGACCTGAATGTCTGACTGCTATATTGAATCCAATTAAAAATATTATTTTCAAACAAATGGATATTTTTTCAAGATAATCAAAAAATAAGAAGTAAAGACAACCTTTTTATTCAAGCTTCTGAATTAAATGCCCAGATAAAAGCAAAAAATTTATTAGAAATTAGAGTCTGTTGATTTGTAATATTCTGGTGTATATTAAGCATAATGCAAGCTTAAAATATTTTTTGTTATGCCATTGAAATTTTCACATAAATATTTTAAAATGTGATAGCTGATGATAATGATTTTATCAATATTTTATTAAATTCATTTATAAATTATGCTGATAATCTAAGGGGAACACAAATGTTTATATAACATTCTATCTGATAAACTATTATACATCATACACAAATAAAATTTTAAAAAATGTTTACACTGTTAGAAAGGACAAAAAATGCAATAAATATCGAAAATTTCAAACAATTTTGATGAAAATTAGGTGAAATTTCACAATTTTAGTTTCATTTTTTTTTTTTGCATATTAATTAAGGTCAATTTCAAATCATCACTGGCATCCAAGAGATTAAACCCATGTGACTACTTTCTTTGGGATACTTAAAGAAGAAATTTTTCTGATAAACCACAAATAATAATGTGAGTTCTGATCCTCATTAAGCTCATTACAGATCCCTGCCTATAATGAGATTAATGAGGACATGTACTAGTCGAGTTATAACAAATATTGTAATTCGTGTTAAAGAAGTTTCCAGACAATAATATGGTGGTCATACTGAACAGTAGATTAACATAAGTACCATGCATTTTTTTTCTTCTTTTTGCATTTTGAAGTTTGGTATTTTGATTAAAATCAAGATTTTATTAAGAATTCAAATACTGGATCATTTCTTGTACCACCTGTACAAATTATATAGTATTCATAATAACATTTTAGAATATTTTAATTTCTTTTATGCAATTTTATTTTGAAAGAATTTGCTTTATTGCATTAGCAAAGATTTTGCATAATAATAATTCTACAAAAATTGTTTCATTATGAAATCGGTTTTTAAGTAGTTACACCTTATTACATTACAAATATACAGTGGATTCTGCTTAATTGGGACATGCTGGGCCAAGCCATTTTGTTCCAATTAAACGAAGTAGTAATAAATTCTAAAATATGTAATTCGTAGGTAAATAATAGGTACCTAATTATTTTTTTACCTATTTTAATAAATCATTAAAATAGGTACCTAATTATTAGTTTTTTTACCGATCTCTTTAATATGGTGGTCATACTGAACAGTAGATTAACATAAGTTCCATGCATTTTTTTTCTTCTTTTTGCATTTTGAAGTTTGGTATTTTGATTAAAATCAAGATTAATTAAATTTTGCCTAAAGTAAAAGCTGGGAAAGTTTTATTAATTAATTAATAAATTATCTAATATTCCGTATTTATGTGTTTTGGGGATTTATTCTCATGATCTCTTTCTTCCGAGATAAAATGTTCTCCTTTGTTTTTGTTTCTATATTTTCCTATATGATTCAATATCATGGAATGTCTCTTCTATGATACTACACGAAATTAGGAGTATATAATCATAAGAATATGCGTAAGAGTACTTATATCTTGTAAGTTCATCAGAACCAATATTTAGCATTATACTGGAGAAAAAAGATGACAGATGAGTATGATTCACACGCCTATTCAAATTTGTTTAATTTGAAGAAATGTATACTTGTAAATTGTATGTCTCTTTTACATAATTTATTTTAATATAAATTTAATTGAAAAAATTAAAATAAAAAAATTGAAAAATCATAAAAAATCTTATGCCATCATATCATATTAAGATGGCAACAAATATCAAAATTTCCGTTAAAATTCAAATAAATAAACATAAATTTCATTTTTGGAATTTCAATTGAAAAATTTCTGTCCCTTAGCTTAAATGAGCCCGTATTTTTTAATTGAATTAGATAAGTAAATATAGTAAATGAAACTCTCAAAAGCAAAACTGATTAATTCCAATTTTTTGTAAAATATTACACCATATTTTGAAAAAAAAAAGATGTTGAGAAATTCTTAAAAAATAAAAAAAATGCATGAATTGCTGATTTATCATTTTATAGTAACTCTGGTTTTTTCTTTTTGGTATATTTTATACGTAAATTATTTTTGGATATATTAATTAAATGTTAATTTAAGCTATATTTTGAAAAAAAAGATGTTGAGAAATTCTTAAAAAATAAAAAAAATACATGAATTGCTGATTTATCATTTTATAGTAACTCTGGTTTTTTGTTTTTGGTATATTTTATACGTAAATTATTTTTGGATATATTAATTAAATGTTAATTTAAGTCAATAACCACAAATTAAATTAAACAAATATTATTTATGCTTTAAAAATTCATTATTGTAAAGCTTGTGGATCCAAAAAAACTGTTGAATACCTGATATGCAGATCGCAACTATCTTATAGGATATTTATATGAGATAAAACAAACAATTTTTGATAAGTTAACCATTAAGCAAAAAATATGTTTTAAAATAGAAGATATTCACTTTTTAAATCACATCCTTTTACTTAATCACACCAAGATTTAATAAATAAAAAGCTTTCAAAGTATTAACAGAGTGCATTAACAGCTTACGATTATTTACCAGTACCAATATCATATTTTATTATCTAGTAGAGTAAATTTGTGACTGTATTGCCAATGCGAGTCTTTAACAGAATAGCAAAGTTGACTCTTTCCTTCCGAATCATCCTTTTCAGATTACTTAATCAACTCAGTTTGTCCAGTTTAATCACCTAAACTCCTTTATATTTGAACGAACAAATTAAGAAAACACGAATTGTTGATAATGAGATTACCATGCTGTAATAAACACTTATTCTTTTTAATAAAAATTAGAATATGAATAAATATTATTATTATTTTAAAAGGGCATTCCGAATTTTTAAAAATATTATATTCATAAATATCTTAAAATACAATAACTTAATATAATATTATTTAATATATTAGGTTTCAAGATATAAAAAAGTATAAGATTATTTGAGTTCGATTTAATTTATAAAATAAATCTTTATATAAATGAATTATTAATTTCGAAAATTAAATCTGATCAAATAATTTAATTTAAAATGTGTAAATTCAATAATAATTTCGATTCAGAAAACTAAGTACTAAACAAAAAATTTATAACAATAATCAGTATAATAATTAAATATTTGAAATATAAAACTACAGTATTTTGAATTGCTTAAATAAAAAAGTTTAATAATAAAAGAAAAGAAGCATTATTTTATTATTAAGTAATTATGTATTTTGATTAATAAACTACCAGAATAGGCAAACGGCATTTAAATCAATAAATTATTTTAATATTATCATCTTATATTTATTATAGTTTCGATATAAAACGTACAATTGTACACTCTATATCAGTTCCACAAACGAATGTATAAAAAAAATTAAACATATCAATAAATATAAATATGAACAGAAACACATGTTATTGTGCTTGTCATCGCATCATCAGAACATTAATTTATTTGTTTTATGAAATGAAACGTACAATTGTACACTCTATATCAGTTCCACAAACGAATGTATAAAAAAAATTAAACATATTAATAAATATAAATATGAACAGAAACACAACATGTTATTGTGCTTGTCATCGCATCATCAGAACATTAATTTATTTGTTTTATGAAATGGAAATCCATCATTATTATAGAATTATGTTTCCATTAGGACCAGAAACTCGACCTCTATAAAATTAATTCTGGTAAATTATGTATCAATTAACCTAAATATAATACTGTTTTAGTCGTGAGAAAGGTTGCATGATAAAAATATTCTCAGTTTTCATTCAGAATAATTTTGTCATACTGACCTTTCCCGCTACTGAAATGGTATTATTTTTAGATTAATTGATGTATAATTTACCATGATTCGTTTTATAGAGATCGAGTTTCTAGTTCTAATGGAAACATAATTCTATAATAATGATGGATTTCCATTTCATAAAACGAATAAATTAATGTTCTGAAAATGTGATGACAAGCACAATTTCATATTGTGTTTCTGTTTATATTATTATTTTTTTAAGTTCATGAATATTTATATTTGTTGATATGTTTAATAATTTTGTATATTATTTATAATAATATTTTGAAATAAAAAATTGTTCCAAAAATAATTGAAACAAGATAGGATTAATAAAATTTGATCAATTTAAAAATTTTTAAGAAATAATTATCTTTTTTGTGATGTATGATTTTCTTTGACAAGAAAATATGAAAAATAAATTATGAAATAGACTATAGCCATTATTTGCATTGAATATATGTAAGTTCCTGAAAAACACGACGCAAAGTGAATAAAAAATAAATCTGGAAACTATTTTCCATAAGAACCTATTGAAATGCTGAAGATAGATTCTTGAACTACGTTTTTGAAAAAATCTTCTCTCTGTCTAATGTTATGAATGAACTATAGTTTAGATATCTAGAGTATATGTACAGCATAGTGAAAATTCATTTTCATATCCAGATGTATTGTTTGGAACTTCAATCTTCTCTCTGTCTAAATGTTAAATGAATGAACTATAGTTTAGATATCTAGCGTATATGTACAGCATAGTGAAAATTCATTTTCATATCCAGATGTATTGTTTGGAACTTCATAATTTAATGATCCAAAGCGAGACACTGGCCTGTGACCAATGATTAATAGGGCATCTATATAAAAGAATAGGGAAATTAGCAACTGTGAAATGTAAAAAATTATATATTTTTTAATTACTTTATCACAGGGAAGCCGTAGAGTTAGGAAAGATCATCATAAAAAATATATTCTATTTTAATGATCCAAAGCGAGACTCTGGCCTGTGACCAATGATTAATAGGGCATCTATATAAAAAATAGGGAAATTAGCAACTGTGAAATGTAAAAAAATTATATATTTTTAAATTACTTTATCACAGGGAAGCCGTAGAGTTAGGAAAGATCATCATAAAAAATATATTCAATATTATATAGTATCATAATTTAAATCAGCAAGCAGATAATACTATAGTATTGTAACTTTTATAGAAACAATAATAATAAATATACGAGGGGCAGTCAAAAAGTTCCAGGAATTTCGTTGTAACTATTTATTACCACAATATAGGTACACATTTACTTAATCGCCTTTGGTAGCGAGGTTATACTTTCATTTACGAGGGGCAGTCAAAAAGTTCCCGGAATTTCGTTGTAACTATTTATTACCACAATATAAGTACCATTTACTTAATCGCCTTCAAAATAGGATCCTTCAGAACACACACACTTGTTCCACAGCTCCTGCCATTGCTGGAAACAACGATGAAAGTCCTGTTTTGGTATCTTCCGAAATTCAGCCGTCGCGTTGGTTTTGATGTCTTCTACGGTGGCCCTTTGTGGCCCTTTTTGATCTTAGGGAAGAGCCAGAAATCCACTGGTGCTAAATCCGGTGAGTAGGGAGGCTGGTAGAGGAGTGGAATGTTCGTTTCTGCAAGTCATTTCCGCACAACAAGCGATGTGTGGGAGGGAGCTTTGTCGTGATGCAGTGTCCATCCTCCTTGCCATTTCGCGGGACGTTTTCTTCGGATTGCATCCCTCAGTCATTTCAAAACCTGCACGTAGAAAGGGCCGTTAACAGTTTGTCCAACTGGTACAAATTCATGGTGCACCACACCTTCGTTATCGAAAAACGCAATGAGCAACATTTTTGTTTTGGATTTGACATGACGTGCTTTCTTTGGTCGAGGAGATAAACAAAAAATATTACGCAAATTATTTCAGAGTAATCAAGAATAATTAGTTAAATCAGAGTAATTAATCCAGACTAATATGAGGAGCAGCAAAACAGTTACAACGAAATTCCGGGAACTTTTTGACTGCCCCTCGTATGTTTGAATAATAGTAAAAATTATGTGTTTCAAAATGTGACTACAGTCACCTCTAGATTTTCTCTAATATTGAAAATAGATATTTAAATATATTTTATTTAATAAAATTTTGTTTTAAATTAAATAAATTTCGTACACTTATTAAATTATACAATTTTCAATAAAAGTGCCTACAATTGTTTCAAGTTTCCTTACTAAAAATGGCAAAAATCCAATACTTTCGCTGGTCATCCTACTGAACAACGAAAACTATTTCACCTAATGGCTTATAATATACGGATAATTAAATTTCCAAAAGGCAAAGATATTTTGGAAACTTACCGAGAAATTACATTTATTTCCTGTTCCAATATATAATAATTATTTTAGAAATAACATACTGAATAATTTTTATATCTGAATGCAAAATTTTATCGAGAATAAAATTTCACATTCTAAAATATTTTTTATTACGTTTCCATAATTTACACAGTGTTACTAATCAATAAAATTTATTTAATATTAAATATAACACATGATTTAAATGATTATGTCGTGCACTTTTTAAAATTATATTATCATATTTTAACAAGAAAATAGGAAAGTACAAATTCAAATAAATTGTTAAAAAATTAGAGAATATATTTATACTAGTTATGGAAAGTAGCAATAAAATATTAATAAAACATATAAATAAAAATAATTGTAAATCTAATGAAAGCATTATTAACAAGAGCACAAAAGTTTTGAAAAAGTCTTAAGTCATTTAAACATTAAAATACCCAGTCTTATATTTGATTACTCAAATCAAATAGAAACTATTGCATAACCATTTCTAATTTTTTATATGAAATTCTTAATCATTGTGACTTAAATGATAATTTCCTTGACTTAAATAATTCATAGATTAGTTTTATAATACTCTTTATCGTATTAAATACATTATAGTTACAAGTATATCCTTATTTCTTCATTATTGTATTTTCAGAAATTACTGTATTATTATTAAGATCATTAATTTTAGATCTACTGTTTTTTGAAATCTTTTTTTTTTGAAGAAAATTACTAAATGAAAATAAAAATTTATAATTTATATTTTGTACGGATATTAGTTATTTTAGTTTTTTTTTTATTTGGTAGATTGTTATATATTTTATTTTGCTCTATTTTTTGTGGTTTTATTTATTTGTATTCTATTTAGTATACTATTTAATTTAAAACAGCTGATTATATATTATGTGCGTAATAATAAGATAGATAAAGTTATCAAATATTAGATTATAAATTAATGGCAACTGGCATTAAATTTAAGACCTATACTTTAAAATTCTATATTTAACTAAGATAATTAACGTATTTAAAGTAATTTAAATTTAATATTAAGCCACAATTAAATTAAAATACCATTCTTCCATTCAAAAAGCAAGATAGATTTTATATTTTATATATAAATTTTTCCAATTACAGTATTATTAGAATTTCTTCTATAATATCTTAATGTATTTAATAAATGGTTTAATTATAATTAAATTATTCTATTATTCTTTAAAGTACAATGACTTTATATTGATTTTTGATTTAATCTAAAAATTTTAATTTAGAAAATAAATTTTATAATGTTTTAAAATCCTTTTTTACAAAAGAAAATTGGATTAATATATTTATCTTGTATGATCTGTCCCATTAACTGTTCATCATGAAGATACAGTATCTGGAAAACCAAATATCTCACAAACATTCAAATTTTATGGCATCATTTCTTATTATCTCAGATATATGATAAATAACTTTTGAAGGAGTTATACGGTTACTTTTTATGATATGGCTGCGATTCGAAACATTAAAACACCGATATCTCTGAAATTTTTGTTCCAAGTAAATAAAAATATATTGATTTGAATTGATCTTAAATATGTTTTAAAATAATGTTCTTTTATAATTACTTTTTCGTTTATATATTATTTATTCGCAAATTATTCCAATTAATAAAGCATCGCCGAGCTTTCAAATGATCGTTCTTTTATAAACCTGCAATAAAATGATTAATTTTGAACTTTATACCTGGATCCATTACAAGATGGCGATGTTCGAAATTTTGAAAATTCGATATACTGTATTTAAACTATTTGTAGCACTTAAAAGATATCCATTTGAAAAAATTTTACAAAAAAAAAATATTACAGTATTATGACGTTACTTGTCATCCATTTTAGCTCTAACATATTTTTTTTATATTTTAAAAAGAACCTATTATAATAAATATTTAATATCTAGTGATCAAAAGTATTAACATTAATTTTTAAAAAGTAAAAATAAATGACAAATTAATAAATCATGAACAATTAACTAATTAAAAAAGTGTACGATGTTATTTGCTTATGTCTTATTAAAGTGAGATAATTGATAATTTTAACTTAACTTGCTTTAAATCTAATAAAACAAGAAATTTCTATTCCTGATCATTTAATTAGTCAAATCATTCGCGAATTTTCTGTATAAAAAGTAATATAAAGATTTATTTCTCTACTTAATTCAATATTGTACTGCATTTATTGTCTTTAAAAGCCTTTGATGTTAAATTCTCTATAATAATTTATTTAAAGTATTTCCGGTTGAATTATCGCTATAGATCATAGCTGTGGTATATTCTAATATAAAACAATGCATAAAATTGAATTTAATCTGACATCCTTATAAGTTATCAAACTTTATATTTAACGGTTCTGAAACTATCTATTTTAGTTATCTAAATACAAGAGTATATTAAACTAATCAGTCATTTATATACAATTTACGAATTCATACGAATGTTATTCATAGCAATCAAAAATTTGTTCTAATGGATCCTCTTTGGCGAAATCTTTTATTGCAGCATGAATAAAAGATGAATAAATTAAATCACTGCTACAAAACGCTTGAACAACATACAATGATGAACTTGGAATAATTAAAAATTCACAAAATAAATAAATTTATCTTTTGCTTATTAACAAGAAATAATTTATTTGTTAGCTATAATAAAATTACAGTTTAGAACTTAAAATAAATAAATTTATTTTTTGCTTATTAACAAGAAATAATTTATTTGTTAGCTATAATAAAATTACAGTTTAGAACTAGCGTTTTCAGATGTTTTTTGTAGTTTTTTATTGATAAGAATCATACTCCTATCAATAGGAAAAAACTGATTTGTACAAAATTCTCAAATTTATTCTGATTTGTTCAAAATTCTCAAATTTTGGAATCTTTTTTCAAAAAAAAAAAAAAAAAAATTGTGGAGTGCATAGTCAATAAATGTTTTATTAAAAATAATAATAAAATTCTGAATAAATTTATGTAGAACCTTTAATAACATAAATTCACATCATAGTTGGAAAAGCAGGAAGAGCATTCTGAATTTCCAACAGATTGTAAAATATAGATTAGGAGTTGTATTGAATATAAGAACCCACAGACTTTCTGTTGAGATAAGTCATTGGCTAGAGCATATACGATATATCAGTTGGGAATGACCAAGTTATACAAGTCTATATATTTATTTCACTGTGATTTTAGTATTTTTTATTTCTTTGAATTTTATATAAACAGAATTTGTATCTAAAGTATATAGGAAGACAAAATTTTTAATTAAAAAAAATGTTCATTACAAAAAAAATCTATTGATAACCTATTTATTTCTTAGCTTATAATTATATATATATAGAATATATCTGAATTTATATGCCATTATGAATCATTTTATAAAAATGACTATATGTATAAACTGCCTTTTTCTGTCTGTCATTAAAAATATTTCCAGAACCAAATATTGTAGAACATTTAAATTTTACATGATTAATCTTTATTATCTAATTTTGCATGCCAGTTGTGGCTATATAATTGCTATTTAATTACATAGCCATAACTGAGCACTATGTAATTTCATTACAAGATTGTCGCTATTTGAATTCTTCCGACATAAAAATGCGCTCTGCAAGAAATAATTTCTACTTTTAATGTGTTCTCTATTTGAAATGATAAAATATATGTCATAAAAATCATCTTGAATGGTATAGCCCGTATGTTGAATATCATAAAAATCTATCAAATATCCATGGCTATTATATGAAATCCTCTGAAATTTGAACATTCATCATTTTAAGCAGGCAGAATTAAGCTTATTTCAAAACCGATTTTAATAGGCCGACCGAACTACTGAACTTAAATGAAAATCTACTAAATACTTCAAAATTTATTAAGAAGAAACTTTAAAGTTTGAATATGTGTCCTTTTAAATAGTTTAAATATAATATAATATATCCTTTAAAGGATATATATCCTTTTAAGTAGTTGAATGTAGAAAGATAAATAATTTGTCATCAAAGTTGACTTTAATGTTGAATTTCAAGAAAATATATTAATTACTGTAGTTCGAAAATTATTAGAGGAAAACATAGTTAGCTAAACAGATCTAATAATACAGTAATTGCGCTCAACACGTTATAATTTAATAATTTCAATATCTTTGAAATTATTTCATCTGACATATAGTCGTTTAAAAGGATTTTAGATTTTTTACAACAATGGTATTATGTAATTATCTTTTATATCTGTATAATTCTTAGATCTTCGAAGAATATATCAAGAACAAATATCAGGGAGCATTAAAATTTTAGATCACCAATCTATTTTATATACAGTATTTTCAAATCTCTACATAATTTTATTAAAATATGACAACTGTTCGATATTTAAAAATTCTATATCTGTGGAACTCTTGCACATTAAGATATTTGTGAAAGAATTTTTTTCTGAAAAATATTTTTTATGTTTAATACAATTATGCCATTATTATGAACAAGATTTGAGTCAGGATTTTTCTGAGATTTTTTTAATTATTTATAATGAAATGGAAAGGATCATTTCCATAAAAACCATTCTTAACAATATTAATCATCAACAAAACTACAGTATTAATTATCAGTATAAAGATTTTAATTTGAAAATTAATATCCTTTTTGATTTAATTAAAGCAAATAATAAATTTTTTTAAATTTATTATCAAAGTTTAAAATTTAAAACATGATTAATTACTTGATATTTCTAGGCAATTTAATAAAAATAATATTTTTTTTATTAAATTGCCGATCGATACCGATCATCTTGATCGGTATCGATCGTTTAAGTATATGTAGAGCATTTTCTGCAAATGTATATTTTTATTTAATTACTCGGGTGATAGAAATTTTAATAAAATTTAAAAAGATTATTTAATTTTTGGATTCTATAAAATAAATAAAATTTTCGAGTATTTTTTATTAAATCACGCAGAATAGAAATTAAATTACGAGGTTTTTTAAAGGTAAGAAGATAAAAGTTATAAAATGAATTTCTTTTTCTTTATAAATGTAAACATGTTTAAATAAGTTCAAATATTTATCGCATTTTAAATATGTAGAATAATAAATTATTATTATTCACATATCATATAATAATTTACATTTATCAGAGTTGAATAGAAATTCATAAATACAATAATCTAAGAATAGTGTATTTGTAAATACCTCAAAAAAAAATATATATTAAAACCATTTGCTTAATATGAAGTTTTAATATATGTAAGGTAAACATGAAACATGCTTTATCAAATACAATAAGATGGCGGAATAATTGTTTTATTTAACAAAACTCACCTTTCGATAGTAAAAATTATGGATCGCGCTAATGCAAATATAAAATTTTTCACGAAATTTGAAGAATCGTGATTACAAAAATCATGTTTTTATTCTCTCCATGACAGATAAGATTCAGTTTAAGATATTAAAAATGCATTAAATATTTTTCGTTCAATACAGTTGTAAATATGGGGAATTAAACATGAAATAAACCATCTTAATGTATGTAATTCTGTATTGATTAACTTATGGCTACTGCAGCCGTAAATTTGGCATATAAAATTCCTTTAACTCAAAAAACATGATTTAATAGTATCCAGGGAATTTTATGTAGCAATAATTATACGATTCCCGCATATTAGATATGTATAAATCAAGATACAATTATTGCATACATTATAAGTATATGATGATATATGTAAGTTACATTTTCGAGTCTCTTCTTTATACGAAATATTTCAAAATCAATGTGGAAATTAAGGTATTCAGATAATTTATATTCTATGAGCAGCAGTCAAGTTATAATTAAGACATACTTTCAGAGAGTCTTGATTAAATTTTCAAAGAATATCTAGTTTCGTCAAATACACGGTGATAAGAAAATCTTAAACATCCGTTTTGACTACTGCATATTTATATACAAACAGACTAAGTTAGTTTTTAATCTATCTACAAAGAATTGCAACCCATGCTAAAACTAAAAACTAATTAAAATTTTTGGATTTTGCAATTAAGAAAGATTAATCACTATCTCGAAGTTTGCTATTTTAATTTTTGATATATCGTAATTGGTAAGAATCCAAATTCTGTAATTCGAGAAAACGTTTCATCAGATATTAAATTTAATTGCTTAATTGTAAATTATCAAAATATACGAACCTTTCTAAACTAAATTTTCTAAATTTTTCATCAAAATTCAATGAAATTATGAAAGCTTTATCTAATTGATACCATTGAATATATCGACATAAATAATGTATATAAACAATTCTTTAAATAAAATTTTAAATTTAATATATTTGAATTTTTCATAAATATAATATCTTTTGTTTTTAGCTGACTACTTTATCTTCATTCTTTTTAACATTAATATAATTAATTTTTATTAATATTCTTGAAATTAAAGTGAAATAAGAAACAAAACTAAATTTAAATTATAACAATTAGAGCTATAAAATTATAATCTGAATCAGTTAAAATAAATTTTCTAAATAATTAAATATTTTTAATAAAAATGACAATTTAAGCAGCTTAAATCGAAATATTTAAGATGATATTTAACAAATCCTATTAAATTATTTATTCTTTAAATATATTAAAATGTGAGTTCAATATTTTGCTTTATATGGTAATATTTAAATATATGGTAATATTTAAATATAGTAATAATAATTCGATAAATTTATTACAAAAAAATCTTTAATTTGCAATAAGAAAAATGCTTTTCTGATTTTTCCTCCTTTACATAACAATAAAATGTGATTAAATTTAAATGAATAGCTCTAGAGTTTCAAGTTGAACATGAAAAATGTCAGATCATCGATAATTTTGGGCATTGGAGAAGCTTTCTTATCTTGCAAAATAATGAACGATTTTGTTCATCAATATATCGAAAAAAGTTTATTCATCAACTGAAATTTTAAAAAAATCAGATATTCATTTTCCAAACTTTTGAATATGTATTGATCATTAAAAAAATTATAAAATGCTTTTCTTTGTAAAGCCAGTTTATCTAGCTGGCCTAATCACACTTTAAAATAGACAGTAAGTCAGCTTGCTCTTAATAGAAAAGATGACAGATGTCAATGTATTACTGTATCTGCAATTTTCTCGTAATCTTTCTATCATCGTATTTGATAGTTTTCATATATTCTTGCAATTTAAAGTTTTTGTTAGAATGTTATTTAAATGTCAGTAGTAGGATCAATAGAAATATTGCATTTGATATATTAAGCATTCTTTGCTTTAATTTGAAATTATTTGAAAGAACTTAAGCCACATTTTTTCAATAAATACAACTATATTGCAAGAAAAATAATAATATAAAGAAGATACGTATATTTATTGTATTTATTATACAATGTAAGCTTTACATCTTAGAATATAACTGTATTACTTTTAAGTGCTAAATCTTAATATAAGTCTATTTTGAATTTTTGATCTTTTTTAATAAATTACAAGATGTGTAATAACAACCAACAAATATGCGGTTGGTGAGCAATAAAAAATCACCAAAAAGTGAGAAGGTTTGGTCATATCGAATTACTTTATATAAGAAGAGAATTTTTTTTTATAAAGTTCAATTATTGCAAAACATTCCACTACTAGATTGCTGTAATCTATGTAATATTTGTAATATTCTAAATAATTTATTCAAATTCCAGAGGTTTAGAGAATTTTTTTAATAATTAAAATATTCTTGATAACTAAATTAATTTTTTTCAATATACATAAATATTAGTGGAAGAATTTAATTTTTATTGAATAACGAAGTAACAAAAGTTAAGTTTTATTAGTTTCATTTGTCCATCAGAAATATTATTACGAGTAATAACAATATTTTTTTAACAAAACATTCTTTCGGTTTGCCTACAATGATTTATCATTCAAAAATAAAACATAGTTGAGTTTTGAATGAATGACACTTGCATTTAACAATTTTTTGTTAGTCAAAGTTAGCGAAATCAATCGAACAAAACTTACTCGAATTTTGATTATAGTTCTGAATATTAATGATTGGTTCTTTTGTTCAATAATTCAACAACATCTAACAAAAATTTGTGCATTTAGCTTTGTTACATATTTTCAGAAATTTAACTTAAGATTGCAGATGAAATCTCTTGCCAATTGTGAAGATACACAATTCTTAAAAGTAAAGAATTAAAATATATAAATAATAAAATTTATAAATTTTTAGCAAACAATCATTGATCATTATTAAATGTCGCTAGCTGATATATTTTTAGTGTGTACTTGAAACTTTTCTATTTTTCTTAAACTCGGTATTATAATTCTTCCTACTAAATTAACAAATAATATTACAACAGTCTATTCAATAGGAAAATTATTTTACATGAATAATTTTCGCTTTCAGTTTGTTAAATTATTTTTCTAAACTTACAATATTTAATTTTTTTAATTGAATTAATTTGGTAAATTTAATTATATAAATATTTGCAAAATAAATTATTTTTATGATGTTTATCAAACTTAAAATATATTAAATTTTTCATCCAAAATATAGCGGGAAGCTGCTTATCATAGTATTTCACTGTCAATGTTGAAAGAGCAAATTTTATTTTGTATTCAATAAAAATGAAAATAAATCACTGGATACGGAATTAAACCGAATTTTATAAACACGAAATGAATGAAATTATTAAATCAGTGTAAGAAAAATTCGTGCCAGGATGTTGCACCCATTCCGGATTATTTTGTTGTTATCTGTTTACTGTTGACCATTCAGTGATAACTTGTTCAGGATAAACGTGTGTACGAAAGATAGCAAATTGCAATATTATTCTCTTAAAAATATGAATTAATATATAATAAACTTTATTCTTGTTTCAAATATATATTTATTTATTGAATAATATAATTATCTTCACCTATTATGACTGTTTTTAAAAAATATTATATTTGTAAATATACAGTACTTGCATATATTTTATGGGATCAATAATTATCTTAGAATAAAATGTGATTAGATACTTACTTTATTAATTAAATATCATTTTATTGATTACTTTATGTATAAGATTAAATTATTATTTTCTAGAATTAGTTTTTATGATTTTGTTTCTACAAAAATTCGAAAATTCAGTCATTCGACTGTCCATCATTCCTGAATATACTTTCATCAAAAAACTAGAGATCACTTAAGAACGATGTAACGTTCTAATGATGTTTTAAGATGTTATAATAGTTATTACATAAGACATATATGATGCCGAAAAATATATTTAGTTTAACATAAAATTTATTAATGTATTTTTTCAAACAGGAATTATCTTAGGAAAGTGAGAATGTCAAATTATTTGATTAGGAATTTAAAATTTTTATTTTAGATCATAAACAAATAAAAAAATTCATATTCAATATTTATTAAATTCAACTGATTAGAGATTATTTTATATATTAAATATTTTTATTTTCAAATTTTATTTCAATATGAAGTCGGTTTTAGATATTTTAAAAATTGATAATGAAAATTGATTTCTAAATTAAATAACATCACTTGTATTTTATTCATTCAAAATAAATTAAATTTACTACAATGCTTCATTCATAATATATCATTACAAAAATAATGTATTTTTTAAATAAATAAATTTTCTCTAAATATTCTTTATGTATATAAAAAAATCGTAATATCATAGACATCTGTTCTTTTAATTACATGAGGAGAGTCAAGTATAGAAAATTAGCGTGAGATTTAAGGATGTTTTTCCAGATTATTCGTATTAAAAAATAATTAGAATCGCGGTCATGACCGTTGCCTTTTATTCGCTTATTAATGTCCTTGCTTAATAGCTATTCGTTCAAACTTAGATTTAGATGATAATCAAAAATATTCGAATTAACTTTTTTAGTTTCTTTTGAAAGCCTACATCAATCATCTCATAATCAAGCTAATCCAGCTTAAATTTTCAATAATATTAATTAATAAATATTATTTCTAAATCAGATCTATTTATTTAAGTGAATAATGTGAGATGTGGATATGTTTTTAAATAACGTGCAGAAATATTTGAAATGATTGTTTTTTAAGAGCACGATAATGTTTAATCCAAAATATTAAAATTGTAAAATAAAAGATCAAACTGCAGTTGCTTTTCCTTACATTAAATTATAAAATTTCCCGATTTAATGATAAAGATTGAATTTTCCACACTATTAATGTTAAATTTATATTTATAGTTAAAGTATTTGATATTTCTAGAGATTTTTTATTATTATAAAAAACATCTAGAGATAAATAAACCAATAACCAGTGAATTGCCTAAACATTACAAAGTATGCTTTATAGGAAGCAGGATGATATAAAATTTTGAAATGCCTGGAAGTCAGATTAATATTTTAGTATGAAATTCAAAAATAAATTTTATAAAATATTGAATTATTCCATTCTGTAATAATCAAATATTCATAAGATTTTATATGAAACAATATAGCTAGGGTTTTCAATTCCTGCATTCTGGATTGATAAATGAAAGAAATTCCATGATTTGACTAATTTAAAAAATAATTCTTAACTATCATATACCGTAATTTTCGCGTAATTTCCCCGTTTTTGACGTATTTTTAATATGTAGAAATACAGAAAGATAAAATGGAGTAAATTTTATTGTAAATATAGAATAAAAATGCTAAATTGCGTCATTTATAACGCGAAGTTAAAATATTCAACAACAACAAAAAAATAGGAAGCGTTTTATATTTGGATTTCTGGAACAGAAGTTGAGTATAAGATTTTGTTGTTTAGCTAAAATTAATTTTGTACTACATATTAAATATACTGTGCAGATTTTCGATGCATTTTATACTGGGCCAAATGAATTTTTATATATAAAATTCAATTTTATATTAAAATTATAATTTATAAAGCCGATATTATTAAACTTCGAAAATATCGAACTTTTTCGATTGATATGTTTTTAAATAACGTGCAGAAATATCTGAAATCATTATTTGTTTTTTAAGAGCACGATAATGTTTAATCCAAAATATTAAAATTGTAAAATAAAAGATATTACGGTATTAATTAAGACATATCCAGTTTGATGTTCTTTAAAGACAATGCTAAAGAAGGATATATTAGGATAAAGAAAAGGGAACAAATAAATTATAAAATATAATTTTCCTAATAAAATAATATTTTAATGGCAGCAAAATCAGTTACATATTAATAATAATTCAGACAGACATTTGACATAAAACAAACAAACAAAAATAATACTGTTATATGTTAAATATTTTATTGTATACATCGGCAGAGTTTTGATATAAATCTGAATTTAGTGTTCTGAAATAATAAATATTTTGATATTTTATGATTGAATATATATTTGATGCAATTGTGATACTTTTTTTGGAAGGCTGAATATTTCGATTTGATTTATTTCCTGCTCTATATCTTAGCACGCCTTTCGTCTTTATTGTATCATAGCAAATATTAAAATATTTCCAAAGAGTACTGCAGTTTTTATTGCAATTTTTATATTTTGGATTGAGTTTTATTTTATAATCAGCCAATATCAAATATAACTTATACAATATGTTAAATTATAATATATACCAGCGGTCGGCAACCTTTCAGATATTGCGGACCATTAAATTCGCAGTTTAAAATTTCGCGGAACACTAACATAATTTTTAAAGGTACGAATTATTTACAAGCATTAAGTATGATATACATATAAATTTATTTATTAAATTTTATTATTTTATTAAGGTATCAGATAATAAATGTTAATTCTTTGTTCATTTATTGGTTGTCTCAAATACTGAATATTCGGCCTTCAGTGTCTTCGGCCATATTGGTATCATTTCTTGAGGTTCCTCAAGAATCTTATGAATTGATTTTTCCATGGCTTCTATTAGAGTTTCTCCGTCTCCGATATATTTATCATTGGGTTAAAGATCCATACCAGAATTTGGATATATTCTAGATAATAGTTTTCCAGATAACTTAATGAGTTTTGAAGCTAGTGGAAATACACTAGATTTATTTGTTGAAATATTTTGTGGATTTTGCAAATATAGCAAAAGTTTATTGCAATTTTATTTACTAAAGCAATTTCAAGTCAAAATGTTAATATTTTTAAATAAATAATTCAGTTTTTCATATTAATTTTAGTATCTAAAACCTGTTTTTTAAATTTAAAAATCGGTTTTCGAATTTTACAAATTTACACCAAAAATCTGGGTTCAAACCCTATTCAATATCGAATTAAATGGCCACGATTAACAAACGATTATAGAATAAGTTTTTCATATTAATTTTAGCATCTAAAACCTGTTTTTTAAATTTAAAAATCTGTTTTCGAATTTTACAAATTTACACCAAAAATCCGGGTTCAAACCCTATTCAATATCGAATTAAATGGCCACGATTAACAAACGATTATAGAAAAACACAAAAACTAACCCCTCATTATTAAATTGTACATCAAAATAAAATTAAATTTTCATAAGATATCCGTTTGGAATTTATTTTATGAAAATTACTTTTGTAATGTAATAATATCTATATTTGCCTTTTTAAATTAGTTTTGATCTAAATTTAACTCTTTAAATAATATATTATCAAGTCTCATTTATTTTTCCTTTAAATATCATTTATATTTTATGACTATTTTTTATAATTTACTTATAAATATAATTCTTAATAATAATAATTCTTTTATAAAAATGTATAGTTTCTGTTCAAAAAGATTCCTAATTTTGATTATTGATATTTTCCTAATTATAATGTGATATAATATTGCAAATTTTCTTATATATTAATTTATGTTTTTATGCGTTTATACATTAATAATGAAATTGTTAAAAATTAATCAAGAAGAGTATTCTTTGTTTCAATATACAGTCATACCTCATCTTACATCGTTAATTCGTTCCAAGACTCACGACATAAGTCAAAAAACGATGTCGAATAAACTCTTTAAAAACAACATAGACCCCCTATAAATAGCCCCTTATAAGTAAAAAAACGATGTCGAATAAACTCTTTAAAAACAACATAGACCCCCTATAAATAGCCCCTAAACCTCGCTAATAACATTTTTAAGCTTCTAGCTCATACTCCGATTGGACGAATGGTCAAGATACTTTTGTACGCAGCGTACGAAGTTGAACAAGAGTGAATTTTGGCGTAAAGACGCAGCATCTACACATATAGCGAAAATAACATCAGCATCAATACAGCGACGTATTTACATCGCATTTTATACCTATGAGATCTAGCCTTTAGTAAATTTTTATTTTTTCCTATTAACAAAAAACCGACGTAAAGTCAAAAATGCTGTAATAAAATATAGCAAATAATATTTAATTGAATCAAATAAAATTATTAAATATAAACATGAAAAATAGTCTATATTTATAGCATGTGAATTATGAATTTTAGAACACTGTATATATCCTATTTGCCAAAATTAATTAATTATGTGAATGAATCATGAAAATATATTAATTTTGGTATTGTATAATTCGAAACAACATTGAGGGAATTAAAAATTCTCTCTCACTTTCCTGTATTAAGATAATTTAATATTATTTTGTAAATAATGTATTTCATTAGTAATTTTTAGATTGTATATATCCTATTTGCCAAAATTAATTAATTATGTGAATGAATCATAAAAATATATTAATTTTGGTATTGTATAGTTCGAAACAACATTGAGGGAATTAAAAATTCTCTATCACTTTACTGTATTAAGATAATTTAATATTATTTTGTAAATAATGTATTTCATTAGTAATTTTTAGATCAGTAATATAGGAATATATTATTAATGAAAAATTAACGTATTGATATCATTACATAATTTATTTATAGTTTTAAATAATTTATTAAAATATATTCTTTGTGATGCACATTTTAATCATAATAAATTAAATATATTATTATACTTTCAATAAAAATGTATATAAGAAATCACAACAAGCACTTGAAGCAGGATAAAAACACTAATTTATACGAAATCACAACAAGCACTTGAAGCAGGATAAAAAACTAATTTATTATTACACTTGAAGCAGGATAAAAAACTAATTTATTATTAGATATTATATAATTACTTGAAGCAGGATAAAAAACTAATTTATTATTAGATATATATAATATTGCATTAATAATACTGTTATCTAATAATAAATTAGTGTTTTTATTCTGCTTCAAGTGCTTCTTGTGATTTCTTGTGTTATTAGAAGCAGCTGAACTCAGTTGTTTATAGCTATAAAAATGTATATATTTATTTAAATGCTAGCTTCAAAAATATTTTCTTTGTCCGTATGTAGTATATAATTCTACAACTCTAGATTTTTATATATCTCCATTTCTATGTAAGTACTTCTGGAAGATGTTTTTCTGGCATATGGTCAAAAAACAGAGTAAACATTAATCGGTAATGTTGCTGTTGAGGATTATGTATTTTGAAGCAATCAAAATAATCAAAATGTTTTGTTCTGATTTATATATCATTCATTACTTTTGTCAATCATATACTAGTTTATATTCTTATTCCTTAATCTCTGAATATATAATTTTTTCTTCTTGATTATTTCGTTTTATTAAATAAAATAATCTTTAATAATGATATGTCTACAAAATATTTTCGATATTTATTTGCTCAAAAATGTTTAGATTGGAATTTACTCGTATTTGTAAATGTCAAGGATAAGCATTAATAAATATTCTAACTCTTGGCATGATATTTTTATATAGTACAAATAATATAGATTATTTGAAAGCCTTAATGTTATGTTTAAGTAATTTAATTATGATTGTGCAAAAACTGAAAATATTAAGTAAAATTTGAAAATAATAGAAATTTTGCAATAAGAAGACTTAAAAATAATTTAAATAACTAATCTTTAACAAACAATTGTTAAAGATTGTTTATTATTGTAACTGATTGTTAAATATTATTTAGTATGAAACTTTATATAGAATTTAGTTATAATATTAATAAATGAATATTAATGAATTTTAAAAAAGTAAAATTTAGAAAATATCATAACATATTCACTTTTTTAATTGTATAAACACACTTGTTTAAGATATTTTATGCAAAAACTGCATCATAATATTTCCTTCTCTAAGCTCTTCGATTGATTTTTTAAACAAATTAAAAGAATGTGGGATTCATATCCTCCTGTACAGTCTAAAGACAAATCATTTAAAAGAGTTAATGCCATAGATTCTAATGTTAATTGATGTAATCCACAGCAAGGACCGAAAACATTTTTATTTAAAATAATAAATTTTTCCCCTGTCTGAAGAGTAATTGGATTGATTTAAGAGACTATTTTTAAAATTATGAAACTCAAAATACAATTACCGTTTTATCACTCAGAATTGTGATAAAATAGTAATTATATTTTAAAGTGTATGTTATCAAATTAATGGATATACATTTTAATTAAAAAAAATCCTATTCTATGAAATAAAAATGTGTGTGAAGTGCCTACATCTAAATTAGTCGCGATCGACGGGTTGGGCAGCCCTGCTGTATATATTTAACAGAAAAGGACTACTTAAAGGACTACCGTGCTTTAAAGAAATAAAATTAAACACTAAATGAAAATCAAATGAAATTTTCATGTTCAATAACTGAATAAAAGACTAAACAATTCTAAATTCATAATTTATTCAATGCTATATATTATTTTGATTATTTTTTTAAAATGATGATAATAATATTTGAGGATACTATAATTGAGCAGATATATAATATATTATTTCTTTTAATATCTTTTAATAGAGGAGATAAAAATCTTTATCGAAATTAAGTGATTCCGCTTTCCTTGTATAATTATTGATAAAATTTCTATCTTGAGGCACATTAACTTCTTTTATCTGTCTAAATTACTTCCGTGTTGATAGTAGCTGAATAATAATATTCCAGTCGAGTAAAAAAATCTTAATATCTTTTAACAGAGGAGATAAAAATCTTTATCGAAATTAAGTGATTCCACTTTCCTTGTATAATTACTGATTAAATTTCTATCTTGAGGCACATTAACTTCTTTTATCTATCTAAATTACTTCCGTGTTGATAGTAGCTGAATAATAATATTCCAGTCGAGTAAAAAAATATTTAAGTGTTACAACATATCATAATAAAATTAATGATATTAGGTTACCTGAAATTCAGATTGTTTTAATTGCCCTTTGGAGAACCAAATATACCTGAAATTATAACGAGAACCAATATTGTAACTACTAAGGTTAAAAGTTCACAAATTTAATTTAAATATTTAGTTAAAAACTATCAATTCGGAGTAAGAATATTTTATGAAAAATAGATTTAAATGGGAATTGATAGATTAGGTTACCTGAAATGCAGATTGTTTTAATTGCCCTTTGGAGAACCAAATATACTTGAAATTATAACGAGAACCAATATTATAACTACTTAGGTTAAAAGTTCACAAATTTAATTTAAATATTTAGTTAAAACTATCAATTCGGAGTAAGAATATTTTATGAAAAATAGATTTAAATGGGAATTGATGTCAAATAAAAAATTAATAATTTTTTCTTTTTTTTTTTTTTGGAAAACTAATGAATGAGGCAATGTTAATTGTTTTAAATTTTTCTTTAAATATATTAATTACGTAGGTAGAAATTCAAATTTTACTTAAAATATAGTTCTGATATTAAGAAAAGAGAAATTTTTATTTTGGAAAAGATAAAAAATTTAAAAAATCGAATTAAGTCAGCTGTAATATTTTATAAAGTTCTTGTAATATTTACATTAAATCTAATAAACGAATATTATTAAATTTCTGTTTAAAAATGAATTATTATGCTGAAATTTATTTCTGCTAATTTAACTTTAAAAGTAAAACTAACAAAATTAACATTTAAAAACATTATACAAAGCAAATTATCTAATTAATTTTTAATTTAAACTTTACTTCTTCAATATAATTTATTTTAATTTACCTACTTTTCTAATCCGTAAAGATTATAAACATTAATATTTTATAATGTTCATTACTCAGTATAATTATAGTTGGTCAGTACTCCTTTTAGAACAGAAAAGTATCAATTTAAGAATATTTTGATATAAGCTTCAATCTAGACAAAAGTGTAATATATATGTAAAATGAAAAAGTAACCAAAATTCAAAAATAATTAAAAATATACGTGCTATTAAAATAATTTTTTCTCTAAAACTATTTTATACATAAGAAAATTATTTAATTTTTAATTATCACTGAAGATCATTAAACAACTTACTCCGTTTTAATTTTTTCTCTAAAACTAATTTATACATCTTAAGAAAATTATTTAATTTTTAATTATCACTGAAGATCATTAAACAACTTACTCCGTTTTATTAAATCATAGTACTGTATAATCTTAAATTACGTATAAAGTAAAACATGACTGTTCATTTTTTATTTTAATAATATAATAAATGAGTAATGAAGAATTATGAGAAAAATTGTAGATAACGATGCATGTTTGCTAACAATCCTCCCGTAATCTTGAATTTTTTGTAATTAAAATATTGAAGAGATAATATATTTTATTTACATAAAATAATGCACAATGTTATTTTTTTAGCTAATTTTTACCATCGATTATCACTGTTTGTTTTAACAATTTTTGTAGTTCTTGCAATTACTTGGAGCTAGGCTATAACAGAAATACTAGAATAATCTTTCTAAATAGTATAATTTTTTATTTTATTTCAGAAGAATTCATTCAATGATTTTTGTGTAGTAATTATGACAAATAATTTTTATTTCAAACGTAGATATATTGAAATATCTTTTATAAATTTATATAATATATTTTTACAAGTTGTAAAATTTTAAATGTATTTAATGTATACTGTAGATAATATCAGATATTTATTACCAATTATTGTCTGCAGTTAAATACTTTTATTGAAATTTAAAAATTTTTTTATTAATTAAGATTGAAATCTTTTATTGATTTATAGATTGTCAAACCAAACTTGTATAATAAAGACGTGTTCGCATATGAAGCTATACAGTTAATAGTGGTTTATCCTATTGCACATTTTTTCACATATGTGAATCAAGTTTATATGACATTAAACTAACTCATTTTTAACAAAAACATATTGTTTATACCGTAATTTTACAAATTATTTATTTAAAAGTCATTTGAGCAAAGTACATACTGAAATAATGAATATATATATATATATATATTTATATACACAAAAGATTCTTCATGGCATTCATCAAAGAAACTTTCACTATCAAGATTGTTTGCAAAAGAATTTCATTTAACTGTACAACATAGGAAGAACCTTTCTCAAAGATACATCCGACATACAATAGTGCAGGGGTGGCCAACTTGTTTGTCATTAAGATCGACTTTATATGTTAACAATGAGTTCGCGATCTACCTTCGAAATTCTTCGTTTGATGGTGAGAGTAGAGATAGGAGCCAAAAACTACATATCCCAAAACGACATTAGCCCAAAACGAGATATCCGGCAGTGGCGACGGTTTTTTCCTTTTATTTTAATCATAAATCTCAAATACTACTTCACTTCAACTATCACAACTGTCAATTGATAGGCGCCATGTTGGCATTGTCAGCGAATTTAGACTTTTGTCTAAATGCTCTGCTGCTACCGACTATTCTGTTTTGGGCCATACTCAGCAATAAAGCAAAACTTTGGCTTTAGTTGTGTAGAGAAGGCACTATACAGTAAGAGAGTCATCCGATAACTTACGAAGATCGACTATTAATAGTTCCGACTGTTGGCCACCCCTGCAATAGTGCATCGAATTGCTGAATCTTATAATTCATAATTTTTTGAAAGAAACTTTGTTTTCAGTTATGTTTACGTTTTTCTTTTCTACTTTAAAATGCAACTGTAATTATTGATTGATTTGTATAAATACAAAATAATATCTTTATATCATTACAAATTATGTTTGGTAATGAGTTCATTCCTTAAAATAATCATAATCTTAATATTTTAATATTTTAATTAGCATTTTAAATTAATTTTTTTCTTATAATATAGATAAAACGTCAAATTTTAAAAATATAAGAATCTTTTTCTTTTTTATATTAAAATCTTGAAAATGTGACAGCCGAAAATTGTTTGTAGACTGTTTAGAAAGTTGAAAGATTTATTTTTAACAAGGAAACAGTCAATAGATTTTTTTATTCTTCAAAGAAAACAAGATTTATTCTTGATTTCGACTAGAAATGTTGTTTTAAAATAATTAAACAATAAAAATAGCTTGAAAATATATTAAATTTCTTTTTCTTTGCTATTAAAATGTAATAGTAAATAGAGATTTTAGAGATAAAACATTAAATATTGAATTAGCAAAAGTATTTTTTAATTGTTTTTATTTATTTATTACTTAGGAAGGAAATATATTTTGATATAATTTTAACGTATTATAAAAGGTATTTCTTAATTTTAAAATGGATAAGAATTATAAGCGCTAGTTTATAAAAATAATTCATTTAATTTTGTAATAAATGGAAGCATATAATCGAGGAAACAAATTCACGGATAGAAGACAGATGATTTATATTAATTATTTTATCAATATATGTTCATTAATTAATTAATATAAATCTACTATTTATAAAAATAATTCTTATTAGGAAGAAATACAAATAAATAATTATTCATTAATGCAACAAATGTTTCAGTTTGTTCGCTTATATGATTATTTCAACATTATAGTCTAAATATGCTATTTTTGGACAATAAATAAATTGGCAAGAAAGGAACCACCATTATTAACATTACACCTATGGGAAATAAGAGTACGACTTACGACAGCTGAGTTATCAGGAAAATTTAGGACCCAGTTAGAACAAAAAGTGTTGATCGCCTATAATATTCTTATAGTTAAAATTATATCTTTTCTTATATTTATCATTTATATATTTTTTATGTCTTAATTGCAAAAAAAGTACAGTTGACTCCTGTATGACGCGATGGATACGTTTCATATTATGTAAATCTGTGTTATACGAGCCACATAGAGCATCAAAAAATATGAACATTACTTGCAATAAATAATGCTAAATGTTCATAAATACATCATTGCAAACACGTACTTCCCTATAATTTAGTACTATTGGGTTAATAGACATTTTGTCATTTGCTACTAACCAAAAAAAATTAAAATGGCAGACCACGAAAATTAAATAATGCGTCTTCTGTCCGCCATGATTTCATCAGATAATTATGTAAATAATATTTTTCTTAATATTTGTTATATATATTAGATTTTTTATGTTACATTTAATTTATTAATTAAAATATTTGATTTACGAATAAAACGAAATCGGAAAAATATTTCATGTGATAATGTCAAATTTATCTGCCACGTTATAGAGGCTATTTTACCGCGTTATAGGAGCGCTTTCGCAAATTTTTCGTCACCCTATAAGAATCCGTGTTATATGGGGGTCTATTATATTTCATGACCAGTTTGAATATTCAAATTCTCCAAATTAAAATATTTAGAAAGTATTGAGATTAATAAACAATAAATCCATAGTTAGAATCACACTGAATATAGCATTCTATTCATAATATATAACACATTCAATTTACTTCAAAAAAATCTTTTTCTAGTTTAAATATTTATATATGCTTTATAAAGCACTTGTAAATTATTCATCATCCTGATAAAATTATCATAAAAGTGGAAATATTTCTTATTTCAATATCCTGCTGTTGCATTTAAGTTCGTCTTCCATTTTGCTTTGACTCAATATTGACTGAAGTCAGTCAAGCAGTTACATTCGACCGCCAACTTAACTGCTGTCAATCTACTAATATCAGTTATTGAATTCTAGTGCAGAAAGGTTGAAAGTTTCTTGGTTCGGTTTATTGGATTTTTATTCAATAAATTAACTTGTATACGTTTCTGCTCTATTTTTATTAATTTTGTAGCATTATATATGATTTATGCTGCTAAATATATTTATTACGCATTTAATTGTTTTAAACTTATATCGAGTAAAAATACACCTCAAGTTTTTATTTTAAATAGTTTATTATATAGTTATACTGAATTTTAAATATTAATGCGATAGTATTAATGCGATTTTAATATAAGAATTTTGTATTAAAATCATCTAAATTAATTATGTTTCGTTTCACTATGCATAGATCTATTAAATATATTAATATAACTGTTATCACGCAGTTTGTTTCCGTATATTATATTATCTCTATTAAGTAGATAACCTTGATTTATTATAACATTTTTCATGATTTGTTAAGTGAATTATCTGTACTTAAAATTAAATAATAATGAATTCTATTTATTAATAATTATGTTATAATATAAAGGCGCAATAATGTGCAATAACATTAATTACGAAATGTTAATTAATTAGTTATCTACCACGATTGTATATAAGCATATAATTAATTAAAATTTAATCATTTGCTAACAAAGTTATTGTAAGTTGTTAATATCTTCTATAGCGTTATAAACTCATCACATAAAAATTTCGAAATGAAAACTTAACTTATATAATTTCATTTATCGAGTTATATGAAAGAGGTTAAGACAAAGTAAAAAATAAAATATTATTCTCCGATCTATATATTCATATGTCAACAAAGGTTGCCAATAATTTAAGGTGGAGTGGGGTATTACATAGACCGAGAGGAAAGAGATATGAAAGCCGTTATGTTCATCCTCGGCGTAAAAGCGGTAGATTCTTGGCAAGAGCCTAACAGTGCCATGGGGTAAATGCCTATTAGGCTGTTCTGGCCTCA